>JASCZW010001236.1:0-110559 GCA_034211315.2 Aedes japonicus
AGAATGCAAGCGGCATCGATTGGTGTGATTGGTTTTGTTCGGTTTTGCACTGCAACGAGTATATTGTCATCCTCACAATTATGTGCTCTCAGGTATTGTTTTGGTCCATATCTCCATGAAGAATTATTCAATCATAATGAAATTTTGACCAGTTATTTGGAAATATCATAGCTTTGATTTGACACCAACAAAACTAAAATCAGTACACAAATAGCTCAGTATGTAATCGGAGACTAAACTGTTTGATTACTATTATAATAGGCCTTCAAGTACTGTTTCGTTCATATCTTCGTAACGAAATGTCCGAATGAAAAAAATCAATAGCGTTCTATGGGAATGTTGTAGCTTCCATTTGCCGTCAACAGAACTGGAAATCGGTTCACAGATGGCTGAGAAACCGATGTGACATTATTTGTAACGCACACACACACATACACACACACACACACACACACACACACACACACACACACACATACATACACACAGACATGTGCTCAGTTCGTCGAGCTGAGTCGAATGGTATATGACACTCGGCCCTGTGGGCCTCGGATAAAAGTCGAGTTTTCAAGCGATCTTAATACCCTTCTATTGATGTAAGAAGGGTAAAAAGGGTGAAAATGTTTTTGACCGTCTTCTTTCAGAATTGCGCAACTGTGAGACGTCGTGCTAGATAATACCGTTGTTGTTGTTGTTATTATTGACACTGATTCGATGCAAACTACTGCCAACACACACAACCACGTACCTCTCTATCTTTACGTGTTGATGAATCGCATCCAGAGTAGGCGAATAAAAATCAAAATCCAATCCAACAAACTCACACCAATACCACTGCGGTTCTCCCAAAGTGCAAACGCGAGCGACAGACAGAGAGAGGGAGCTATCAGTTCAGCGCGAGAGGGAGAGGCTGAGCGAAAAAAAAATCAGCTAGAAAATTCCTCTTCACTACCAATGGAGGCTGAAAACCAAGCAAAAACATATTTTTCACCACTTTTCCAAACTTTTTTCGACGGAAAATATCACTTCCACAACGTATGTGATTTTTGTTAGCCTGGAGAACACTTTTCAGGCGCTTTCGAGGGTGATTTCACCCGCACAGTAGGGACTTTTTCGTGATCACATCTGGACATTCAGATTGAATAATTTCCTCAAAAACTTTCCACAGTAAAAGTATTAGTTTTCGCACTGCAAAATTATATTAGAGATAACAAAAAAATCACGTTCAATATAACTATACTTTGAATAGCCAAAATAACCACCGAGAACATTATTCTGACTTTCCAAAATTCCTCTTCGTGAATGCAGTGTGTTCTGAAAATGTTTAATAAAGAACAGTAATTTTTGTAGAAATCTCTGTAAGAAATTCTCTCAAGGAACATTGAGACAAATATTTCTCCAGCGGAATACTTGAAGAAATTATGAAAGTATTTTTTTGGAGAACAGTATCTAAAAATTCCTTTAAACATCTTAGACAGAATTCAAAAAATAATTTTAAAAAGTCCCTTGCAGATTTTTTGAGATTCAGAATTGATTATGGAAAGGATATGGAATTTATGCAAAACATTTTTCTAAGATTGCTCCAACAAACCAGGATGTTCTCCTAGAATTACTTCTTGTCTTATCTTATAGTTTTTGGAATTATCTTTTTGTGTTTTCTCCGGAGATTCATTTAGAATGAACATGACTGATTCCTCAAAAAAAAAAAAAAAACATCACAAGAATGTTTTGAAATACTGCCGAAGAGATGCCAGAGGAATCTTCTGAAAGAATCCCTATAAGAATGCCTACAGACTCCTGAAGATTAGCTGTATAAACGCTAGAAAGAAGGAATGTCTGAGAAGTTTTCATAAAAGATTATCTCAAAAAAATTGTGAAGAAATCATTTTGGGGCATATATACAAACTGAATATCAAACTACCAGCTGTCACTGTAGTGTTAGCAGGAGCTGGATGGTCAAGAACAAAATGGATATAGTTTTCGGCTCAGGAAATTCCAGCAAATAGTTCCTAAGCTCGGTCCCAAGCTTATATATATATTCTGTCAAATTAACAAAGTGAATTCAAACAAAAAGATTCTTGTAAAGAAAAACGTAAGAATCTATTGCGAGGTACAGGGTGTCAGGTGCACTTGGGACCAATGAGTTATGCATCCTGAAACTACATTTTTTAATTTATTCAAAAAGTTTTGAAGCTTCAACATTTTCTTTTTTTTTCAACACAGACTATCCAATATAGATGAAACTAACGAGTTTTGAACTCTTTGCGTTTGTCTTTTTTCATGTTAAATACATATTTCGATTTGAAGAAATCAGTAATAAGATAAATTGACATTTCATAATTTTGGTTCCTTACGATTATTCTTGTCTCTGGAAACCCGTGTTTTGCTTTTTTGGACTATTAAATTATTGATTAGTAAACAAATTCTCTCTCATCATGTGTATTCTACTCTTCATCGTGTAAAATAAGCTTGCATGTAATAATCAACGCTGCGGGCATCTAAAGAAGGTTAAGTTGAATTCAATTGAGTTAATATTACCAGGATTTCCAAGTCATGGATGGAAGACGGAACGCGGAGGAGGCGAATGAACCATGAATTGCACCAGTTGCTGGGAGGACCTCTAAAATCGACCGGCTACGATGGGCTGGGCATGTTGTAAGAATGTCGGACGACAACCCTGTTAAAATGGTTCTCGAAAACGAACAGACGGGTACAAGAAGAAGAGGCGCGCTACGAGCAAGGTGGATCGATCAAGTAGAAGGCGACCTGCAAAATGTCCGCAGACAACGAGGCTGGCGAGGGACAGCCTCGGACCGATTACAATGGAGACAACTTCTGTGTACAGCAGAGGCCACGCCGGCCTTGGTCTGATTGGTAAGGTAAGCTATGCTTAGCTAGAGTTTGCTAACATAGGTGTCTAGGTCAGGTTTTTCTTAGTTCAAAAAGTTTATCTACAGTGTGTTCCAAAATAACGCAAATTTTATCAACTCATTCTTGGGTAGTTTTTCTGTATTTTGTGTGTGTGAGCGAAGCAATTGTTTTTCTTTGAACATGATCTGTCAAGAAATGTTGGACATTTTGAAGATTAAAAAACACTTGCGTGGATTCAAGCAAACCTCGATGAACACGGGAATCTTGTTTTCCAACTAGATGGAACACCATGCCATACCTCTAAGTGGAAATTTGGCTGAAGAGAACATAAAGGGTGGAACGGTAAAAACTTGGTCGAGTCATATATGACGTAGTTTTATATCCGTACGAAATGTTGACTCCTTTTGTGTTTTCGCCATTGTCTATTCAGTTGTCAAAATGGCGTCGAAGCAAGAAGATTATTCCAAATTATGCCCACCCCGTCTTGGCAAAATCACTTAGTAGCCAAATCAATGATTGTTAGGAAAACGTCTGACGACTGCCCGGAAGCCGGAATCAGGAGGAAACCGAAACCAGGAAGTCTCGGCGACCGGAAGAATAGTGGCCATCATTTTCAATCGCAATCTCAACCTTTTCATCAGAGATATCGAAAACAAATTGGGAAATTCCTACCCAACAGTGCAAAGAGCAAAGAAATGAGCTGGACTGTCAACATATAAGGTTGTAGTAACAACAAATCGAGATAATAAGCAAAACACAACAACCAAAGGAAGAGCCCGTAAGTTGTACACGAATTTGTGGACCAAGTTTAATTGAGTCGTAAGTGACGATCCAAATATGTCTAGGCTGATTTCAAGCAGCGCCCAGGTCAAGATTTTCGTACGGCTACCGGGCTAAAAAGCGAAAGTTTCGTGTCAACTGGGGATGAAGAAACATAGTTGTTCCGAGTTGTTTTGGCCAGACCTCACTTCTCCAATAGTATGAAAATCGTACCCAAGGAGGAAAACCCTCCAAACTCGCCGGAATTGTGCCCAATTGAAAAATATTGGGCAATCGTAAGGAGAAACCTCAAGTGAACTCAAAAAACAGTTGGAAGTGAAAACAGTTAAAGGCAAATTGGCGTTCAGCATCAAATAAGGTGGATATAGAAGCGGTACGAAACTTGATGGAAGGTGCAAGGACTGCATCGTTAATTATGAGTACACCTTTGAAGTTCTGTATGAAAAAGACTATGGCTTATTTTGACATCTGTTTAGTGTGTTGCTTCCCCTGTGAAAAACGAAAAAAGTTAAAGTTTAACTTCAAGCAAAACAATGCAAGGTCTTATGGAAGAAAAGCGAAAATCGATTATGACCGGTCATGATGATGATACTGCAACGAAACGGGATTGTCGCTAAGAAAATTAGCAAAAGAAGATGATGTTAGTGTCTATGCGGTCCAAAATGCAATCAACAGGTTTGTTATGCATAACCCGTTGAAGGACTTACCGTGGTAGAAAAACAGGTGTGGTAAACCCAAATTTGGACAAACAAATTTGCAAAGTTTTGAAAGAAAATAGAGAATCAGAAATTGCGCAAAAAGCGTGGAACGACGATTGGAATGGTCCAACGCGCAAAAGAGCAAAATTCCCCGAAGACGTGGAAACAAAAATGCCCGAAACGCAGCCAAATTTAGGCGGATTCCGTGAAAACTCGGGCTCGGAAGCCGTACGACGACGTTTTGAGCAACAAGGACATGTGCATTATCATGGTTGACGAGACTTGCGTCAAATTAGACCACTAGGCACTTCCAGGGGCACAGTTTTACACCGTGAAGCGTGCAACAGATGTCTCAAATTCGAATAAATCGATGTTTTGCGAAAAATTTGGAAAAAAGGTGTTGGTTTGGAGAGCAATGCAGGTTGAAATCGACACATTTTCCCACTACCGCAAATATGAACGCCAAAATGTACCGGAAGGAATGCCTGCAGAAACGAATTCTACCACTAATCCGAAAACACAAAGGATCGACATTGTTTTGGACTGATTTGGCATCCTGCCACTATGCGCGTGCCACCTTGGACTGGTATGAAGAGAACAATGTCCAATTTATGGAAAAGGCGATGAATCCTCCAAATTGTCCGCAAATAAGGCTTATTGAGAAATCTTGGGCTTTCATGAGGAACCTCAAGAAGAAGGTGTGAGAGCTGGCCAGATCTACGAAAAATTAAATGAATGCTGATAAAATTTCCTTCCTTGATCAATAAACAATGTGAAAGAATTTGAGTTGCAAAATAAATAGAACATATTTTAATACAGAAATTTTTAGGTGTACTCACAATTAACGATACAGTCCTTAAAAAGTAAAACCAGACATATCACATTTTGAACGTCGGAAGCCTAATCAAATAATTTTCCTGTGTTTTGTAAACGGTGAACTTCAAAAACAAATAAAGATTGATCATTTGTATAATAAACTAAGCGGTGTTCACTTAAACATGTGTGACCAATTTTTAACCGTTCCGCCATTTATCATTTGGGCCAATGTATATTTGGCCTCCAATCAGTCCAGATTCGATTATTAGTTTATTCAAAATGGGCTTATATTGAAGCGAAGTCCTGTTGATCCGTTCAAGCAGGTGTCGATTCTTTGAATGCCTCCATTTTCCAGGCGTGAGCTTCAATGTCAGAAGACTATGTTATACTTATGACAGACATACAACGCTGACCGTTGCACAAACTGTCAAGTACTTTAATACAGTATCAAAAAATACATACTAGACTAGAGGAGTACAAGTACTGTCATATAAACTAGTTGAAAAAAGCATAAAATAAAAGGGTTTTCAATCATAAAAAAATAAACAAAATATCTTCGAACCTTGATATAGGATTCTCACATTATTGATGGGACACACTGTTCATGCTAAACAAGCGCCAACTTTCAACATTCTTTACTACGGACACATGACTACTGCGGAATGAAAACATAGACCGGCGGAGACTTCCCGCTCCCCGCTGAGAAGTCCTGCTGGAAATGTTGAAAAAAAAAAACAGAAAATCGGGGCCGAAAAACAAGGTCAAGTTAAGGGC
The DNA here is from genome assembly GCA_034211315.2 of Aedes japonicus. Lineage (NCBI taxonomy): Eukaryota > Metazoa > Arthropoda > Insecta > Diptera > Culicidae > Aedes > Aedes japonicus. Next base: position 5,940 of record JASCZW010001236.1, read on the forward strand.
GAACATGACGTAAGAATGCATTTCGGGAGCACATGCAGTGAGCGAACCGTAACAAAGAAAGCATTTCTCCTGCTGCTGCACTGCCATTTGATGACGACCTACAGTGGGTTTGGGCCATGCAGTGATGCAGCATCAGTTAGGTCAAGAAAGTAAAAGCTAGTTGAACCCTACAGCGGCTCGTAAATAAGGTTTTGTTGGGTTGCCCTGGGATGGGCGTATTTTGCATGCTGCAGTGTTTATGGTTTCCCTGCTCCAGTGGCAGGACAGCGAGGAATGCAACAGGAGAATGCAACTGAATGTGTTGTGTATGTTGCTCTAGTGAGGGTAGCGTATGCAATTCCCGTATCGGAGTATTTTCCTGTGCGGCATCAATGCTTCGTTCTACCCAACATAAATAAGAGTTCATTTGAAATTCAACGAAAGACAAGCATAAATTCACAGACTGTCCTCTTCGAATTCCGTTGTTCCGAGCAACAACAAGTCAGCAAGAAGGATTTTTTTTCACGGGGCATTGAATTTCCAAGCTTAGTTGCGTGTTTTCGTTTCCTGATCGAAAACAAAAACAAAAACAAAATTCAAGCAGGATTGGCGATTCTGCTTTTCGATCTATTTAATTTTTTTGTGGCGAATAAAGGGTGTCTACGGTATAATAAAAACACTCTGAACTTCTCTTATTTTTTTCTATCAATCTCTTAATCAATTGTCATGAAACTTTTAGGGGGCAGAAATCAGTACATAAATATTTTTTATCTCTAATTTTCTCAACTTTTTTTCCTTATCCAAATGCCCGACTTTTATTTTTTGTCCACCCACAAGCTTTTGTAGAACGCATGAATACGTTTTTCTATGCTTTCAACTATGATTTCATTTTACACAGCAACATTTTCTGTTTCTTAGAGACAACCGACGGTTGCTTAGGAACTTTACGCTTCATCATAGCCCAGTATCTTTCGGTTGGCCACAACTCTGGTGTGTTTGGGGGATTGCGATCCTTCGGCACGACGTTGAATCCATTCGTTTTTTACCACGCCAGAAGGTTCTTTGAGTGGAGATAAGAGGCTAGATCCAGCCGAAAACCGAAGGAACACTTCATGTGAGTTGAAGGCTGGAAGCAATCATGCCAAATCATGAATTTCAGGGGGAACTTCGACACTTTCTATTTCCGAAGGCACTATGAAACATCGATTATGTTTTTCGAGTACTTTTTCAAACAGACGTAACTGATTTTGTAAACAAAGAGGGGAAGTAAGATTCAAACGTTATATTCTTAAAACCCTTAGCATTTTCATGCCACCAAAACAAGGAATAACATTTCCCCAACTTGATGATGCTACTTTCTGTAAGGGGTGGTTATAGTTTTTAGAAGTTAACGTTTGAATCTTACTTCCCCTCATTGTTTACACTACCAGATACGTCTGTTTGAAAAAGTTGTAGCCTTCCAGAATGATCCGACTCTTAAGACGTGTGGCTTAAGCGCCACTCCAGAAGGGAGACCACACGACCAATGTAATTTTGCCCGGTTGAGACTCTCCTAAGGGCGAGTCCATTTAAATAAAATCTTTGGATCAGACCAGCTGGCTTGCAACATAAACGACCAAGCGGACAACCCTAACGTCGTACGCCACTACATTCACGATAGTCACTCAGAGACCGCGGAGAGAACCGCTCATACTCAAACTTCCATTTACCAGAGATTCCTTCTCATCATTGGTAGTCTCGACACCCGCCACTAGACGTCGCACCGATCTTCAAGCGGACTTTCTCTCCCCAACATACAAATGCAAACACGAAACAACGGAATCACCAAACTAAAACGAGGACGCGAAGTGTTGGAAATATCTTCATTAATTAAACAGCTTTTGTAGCGCTGACAGAGAACATTCATTGTTGTATTGTAAATTTTCGCATTGTATTGTAGTGTTTGTTCGTCCCTCTCTCCTTCTGTGTGCGATTATTCTCACTTTCTCTCTAAACTAACCTAGTGTGCTCATGTGCTTGTGTTCTATTAGATGATGCGTGACGTAACAGACCCGGCCACGCAGCTCCTTGCGAGTCTGTGCCCCTGCGACAAACTGAATTTTAGGCGGCGTCAGAAACGGCCTCCATTCACGAGACCGGAAAGCGTGGCACGGAACTCGGAACTAATAATAGCGCATGGCTATCTTCAGTCTTAGACTGGCAAAAAATCACTCCGTGGCGCCCTCACCGGACGCCACACTCCAAAAGTAAAGAAGGGCTTGACTCACCAGCTGTTGATGGCTTACGATCGATGGTCTGTCGACGGGTTCGATGATCTCGATCGACGATGTGCTCAATGGCGATATGGTGAATCGGCGAATGGAATGGCGCCAAGTGCAATGGCGATTCGCGCGCCACTTCGATGGCGGTTACTTCGTCGTACCGGTATGATGACGAACCGGCGTGGAACTATCCACCGGAGATCCCCTCGTGTCTCCTCGAACCGATGTGTTGTTGGATCGGTTCGCTTCCGGCAGGATGACGGTGGCCGGGAAAATCCGTCCGACGGGGAGAAGCGACTGCGTTTTCCGTGCGTATCAACTGCTGCGAATTGAAAAGAAGCGACTACAACAGGACAATGAACACAAGCACGCACATTGATTACATGAACAGCACATTTTGAGCACAATCAATTACCTGTACTAGTTTTTAGCCTTTTCCTAATCGCACAAACTTTGTTACACAATTCGTTTTCTAATTCTATGGACGAACAGATTTATAATTAATTAGGATATTAACATCACTTTTAACACCATACTTTAAACAAGAAAAACGACCACGAGCAAAACGCGCACACTTCAAAGTCGTTGAGATGTCACGGACAGAATGAACGAGACCGTGAATCCTCAGATTAAAGTTAGCAAACTCGGACAAACCGGAAGTCTGCCTTTTTCCGGGACCCTTCGTGTCCTATCGTGAAACTGGACGTACAATGAAACTTATCTCGTTTAGTTAACCAGCCGTCTCTTTCCTTTTTAACTATAATTTAAATGGGCCCGCCTTAGGAAAGATTTCATGCGAATGCTTGTGTTTAGCTACTGCCTACCTTATGGAACTAAAATTCAAATTTCTTAGATCTAATTGATTATATACAAAATTATACAAATTTCCTGATCGCTACAAAGTAGACGAGAATTGGCTTCAAGTCCGTTATTACGTATATCTCATTGTCCATGATACAGTAGGCTGAGGCGTTGTTTCAAAACAAAAATCTAATTTACGAGTTTGCTAGTAAATTGTGGTAAGAAATGTTCCAAAACGGCTAAAATATTTACCTGCACTTAGTAATTCAGAAAAGCACCAAAAATGAAAAGTGCCACTAAATTATTAGCCTGTGCCAACAGTCAATGTGTGATCAGCATTAAAATTAGGAATGAGCAATAAAGATGAGAAAAAGATCTTCGGATATTATTGTGACCGGTAAATCTATCAACAGCAACAGCTATTAGTATATGTGCAATTAAATATGGCAGTATTTCCGCCAAATTATAATTTGAGCACTAAACTATTCGCATATGTCTTTAATTTTGTTGATTTTCCCATAAAAACAGTAAAATGAGCAATGGATAAATAAATATCCATTGCTCATTTTACTGTTTTTATGGGAAAATCTAACAAAATTAAAAGACATATGCGAATAGTTTAGTGCTCAAATTACATAATTTGGCGGAAATACTGCCATATTTAATTGCACATATACTAATAGCTGTTGCTTTATTTGACAGATTTACCGGTCACAATTAGATTATCCGAAGATCTTTTCTCATCTTTTATTGCTCATTCCTAATTTTTTAATGCTGATCACACATTATTTGTTGGCACAGGCCTTAATAATTTAATGGCACTTTTTTCATTTTTTATTGCTCAAATCTCTTTTAATTGATGATTAATTATGCTGCCGTTCCAAAGCCATCCTTAAAAAGTTCAGATCCAAAAACCCTGCAATATTCATTTAAAATCGGTGTAATGGCTTTTGATGGCGGAAAATTGATGTCTGACGACATTTTAAAATCCAAGATGGCGGCTTCTGAGGAAAATAAATTCATGATAGCGGCTTCTGGGAAAAATGGGAAGTACAGTCAAAACTTTTATTAAATAATATATTTGAAATAACATATTTTAACTTTAAATAATACATTACGGAACGGAGATGACGTCTTATTGCCGCAAATCGATTAAGAGACTCCATTTAGGAATCCAATATGGCGGTTTCAGTTCCGTAAAGAGTGAGAAATACAATAAAAAAAACCTGCAATCCCAACGAACATTAATGCTAAATAACTGATTGTTCAAAAAATTGAAGAAGTTGTTCAGCTTTTTCCTATAGAAATCTGAATAACTTCTCCAAATTTGTTTGAACAAGGTTTTATTTGACACTGATGTTTTTTTGGGATATGCATATCCTTGGGTCAAGAACGGTGTAAAAAGACTGTAAATTTATGTTCGACCACATTTGGAATCTAAAATGGCGGCATATGTATAAGGAAAACGGGAAAATACTGTGAAACACCCTGTTATATGAATACTTTTGGAACAGGAACGGCGTTTAAAGGCTGAAAATCGATATCGCTCACCGCACAGTGATTCCATTTCATACAAAAGGCGGGAAACTAGGTTATGTGTTTCCATGCAATTTTAGGGTGTTGATTTTCAATATGCTAACCAAATCATCGTTTTGCGTCACACTAAAGGATTTTTAAAAATTATGATACAGGTTCGGGCCGAAGGGTATCAGATTGTTACGAAAAATTTGATCGCACGTAGGGTTCATAGATATGTAAACAAAAAACATCATTAAAGAAATCGGGGTTGCCAGTTTTTCTGGAAAATGCCAGTTGTAGTTGTCCGATTTTCCCAAACATCACTAACTTCAAAAATTCATAATTCAAGAACGATTAATCTTAGAATTTTTTTTTCCAAACTTTCATGAAATTTTCTCAAGAATTTATTATATAGAAAATTTGACACTTTGCGGATTTTCCATTATTTTTGTATGCAAACGAGTGACGAGCTCAAAACTGTCCAGCATTAACCAAAAAGAACCATCGCTAAAATTTCCCTAATGTAAGCTTATGAATTAATAAACAAGAAAATATTTTTTTCAATTTTTTTCATAACTCAGAAACTTTTTTTTCGGTTTTTCCAAGCAACTTTCCTTCACTGTGGAAAATTTTGTAGGAAAACTGGCAAACCTGAATTTTCTTATATTGTTTTTAAGTCATACATCTATGAACCCTTCGTGTGGACAAAGTTTCGTAACAATCTGAGACCCTCCCAACAAACATCGGTGTTGAATTAGAGCTTGTTCAAGCAAATTTGGAGAAGCTATTCAGCTGTTTCTTCTAGAATAGCTGAATAGCTTCTCAAAATTTGTTTGAACAAGCTCTAATTCAACACCGATGTTATTAGCTTTGTCCATCTGTACGACAATAAAAAAAGTCGCCTATATTCGCAACGTTGATTTTCTGGTGACGCCATTTTTTCCAATAATCGAAAAACTGACAGCAATAAAAATGCAACAAAAATCACTCTAAACTATTTGTACCTACATTTTCAAGATAAAATACCCATTGAGTAATTTTCTACAGCGTTTTTTCCGTGATGCAATTTGGTGTGAGACACCCTCTAGCTTACCAAAAGAGTTCAAAAATATGATTCTCAATGGATGTGGAAGGTTACGTTGGGTATTTGGTGTGAATTTTCAAGAAATTCAGGAGCAATTTCCAAGAATTTCTTGAGAAAACTTACCAGCAGTTCAGGAGGAAAGTTTCCAGAAGTTAAGCAGGGAGCTTTGCAGAAGATCAGGAAAGAACGTCCCTGAAACTCAGAGATTCTCGCTAACGAATGAAAGACGCAGCCTGTACAACAAGTATTCATATGATCATAATGAGATTCTTGCCCGTTAAAATATGGTAAACATCATCTTCCCAACCGTTTGAAAAGCTAGAACACAAACTCATTAGCAATGAATTACAATTATTTACATAGATTTGATCGGTGACAAAACATCCCTGAGTTTAAGTTTAAGTTCAAAAATACTTTACAGAAGTTTTCGAGGTATCTGTTTTTTACACACAGTCGAAACACTTTCTAGCATGACCCGTGATAGAATTACCTCTTACATATATTTCTTCCCAATTCCATTGTTGAGCCTTTGTCATGTGATGCAGCTAGATCTGTTTCCACTACCTTAGTCGCCTGAGGGTATTTAGGCTCACCTACAGTCAGAGATAAGGTGCGGCTCAAATCTCTTTGAGTGCAGCACGCGCTGCTACGAGACAGCACATAAAATTTCATAGTGACGTGACTGTACTCCCGTGCACCCTTATTCTGCTGTGCGCTCAGAGCCGCACATCTCATTTCGATTTTGCTGTCGTCTCTTTGAGCATTAACGATTGCACACTCCCTTGTCGTGTCTGTGTAAACACAAGTGCGAAAAACAGACACAGTGGCTCTCTAGATGGGATCTGCACAAGTTTGTTTTTACTTCACATTATTTCATAAGGCTTTGTGCAATTATCTACAAGGCTCAATTATGTACGTAGAATCGAGCAATTTATTACACAACTGAAAAACTGATAATTTCATGTACCATCCTTGAGTAACAATGAAAATAATCATTAATGAGTTACGTGGCTGAGCAAGAGGGTGTATAAATAAGTCTCAGTTTCCATACAAACACATTTTGAAGTGCTAAAAAGTATTTCGTAGTTTCTATAACACCCGACTAGTTTGTGAATTAAGATTTTAATGAAATTTTTCCTCTAACTATGAGTCCCTACAATGCCTTTTTGTTACTAGAATCAAAAAAAATCATTTTGATACCATTAACCAACGCATGAGCCACAGCACAGAGTAAAGCACAGTGCATTACTCTTTATCTCTGAGAGAGAAGAGCATGTGCGGCTTTCTGTCTCTCGTGCTGCTACGAATCTCTTACACGTTCGTTTTGTGCGCTCTTCTGAAACAGGAGAAGCACACTTCAAGTGTGTGAAGCACTTGTCTATTTTGCACTACTCTGTGTTTTTCGACAATCCCTGCCTACAGTCATTTTCTTTTTAAAAATTGGTTCCAATACTCCTCAATTCTCCTCAATTCGATCAAGTAACTTGGTGATTTTCACAAAATACCTGAGCCATTGGACATATTTTATATACGAGTTCTGAGGCTTTTTGACTACGTGCTAACAAGCAGCAACATAAAGCGACAGAGAACAGACGAATTGGCTCATACGAATATATTAAAAATACATGTGCATGCAAATATAGTGGCGCCATAGTGCGGTGACATTCCATACTAATTACTGCTATCACGGTGAAAGCAATCCACCCATGGGAAGAGTTATTTTTTTTCTATTCTAGTTTCTATTTCATGGCAAAAGCTAGGAGAAACGGACCTCGGAATCCTTACCGGAATCTTCGCCGGAACTACAAAGAGAATCCACGCGTGGAACAGAATTGGCTCGTAGCATATAAAATATATGGAAGCATTAATTGTGACTGACGATATTGCGATGATTTTTTTTCCAGTTCTTTCCTGTGCATATCCCGGTAACTCTCTGTCGGGAAGTGGTTAAAACATAGTTTTTTTATTCGAAAGCTTTCGCTCCATAAAGTTTGAATATTTCTGTTGCCTCTGTTGACCTGCAAAATGCCACTCACCTACTGCATCTAAATTATACAAAGAAGGTTAATTGATCTCAAATGATTGCGTAATTAATTTACATATCATTGTTTTTGGGAATCCTATGGAATGTTTTTCTCAAAGCAGGGAAGCGGAACCTATCTTGAGCTCAATAAGCAGACCTCCAGTGGAAATCGGTGAACATGCACTGAATATCGAGTACTGAGTACACAAGTTATTCACAATTTATTCGTTCACTTACCGTTATTCGTTTAGCAACGCACAACATATTTGATTCTGATAATTTTCTTCAAATTTAATACGGAAAAATTGCCACTGCTGTGTATCTATTTTAATAATATCACGAAATACATTAATCATATGTTAATCGTACTGATTTTAAGAAAAAATATAAACAAGATAACGCCCTCCACTACTACACCCAAACATGAAGTAGATCATTTGACAGCACTTCACGTGTGTTGGGTAGCATGCATATAACCAAGCCAAAATGAAGGGGTTTGTTTGTTATTCTTCCATGGGAATATTGACAACAAGACTCACCATAACGTTGGGCATAGAATGCTCTATGAATGATTGAACACGCACACTAGCGTTGATGTGTATGCATTGCAGTACCGCCAAATTCAACAGAGATGGAAGAATATTATTAGATGTGGAATTTTATTTCTCGGTAAATATTGAAAAAATCAACAATTAGAAGTATTTTATTATTTATTTAATCAATGGAAAAACAAAATAGTTCAACTTTGGGCGATTTGTAGCCCCCTATTTCATTCGAATAAGAGTCATGAAGAAATAGTTTGGCAACATCAAGCGATTTCGTTGATTGTAAACACGGTTCAGAATAGGTGCAAGCGTATTTAAATTATTGTGAAAATTATTACCATAGTTTTCTAGTATTTTATCACGTATTCATAGATTCTCGTGTGGCTAGTGTAATAAGTGAAGTGTGATTTTACTGGTTTGTGCAATTACGCAACGAAAATGTGAGAGGGTAAAGTGCAATTAAAGAAAAAACTTGGAGTCTGGCTCGAGTATATTCCCTAGTACGGTTGCGACGAATTTGTAGTGCATAGGTAAGAAATTGTGTTGAAAATCTGACTGCTCATTATCTTTACGAAATTTTAGTCTCCGAAACGTTTTTGTAGCTTTTAATTATATTCAAGACCTGGGCTACAAATGGTGAGTTGAGAAGTTCTAAGTTTTTCTACCTCACGCCTCCACGAGTCATATGATGACAAAAGACTGCCAGCTAAAACATGGAGACGCTGGTTGGCGTAGCCTGGGCAATGTTGTCAATCCGACAATAGCAGAGTGAGGGGGTGCGACCGATAAATCATATCATAATTTTCCATTGTCATATCTTTCAGGTCTTCCAGGTCATCAGGTATTATAAAATACTTTAAAATTTAAAATTCATCTTTTTTTCTCAGGGCTGTCATACATTGTTTAAATTTTCTGGTTCATAATGCGCAATGCGCAAGTTTGTCAACAATTGCAACAAAACAGCAGTCGGCACACATGTAATTCTCAGTACATATTATAATATCCCTTCACTATATATATTATCTTGTAGGACATTGTTTATTCATAACCATTATTATTCATCTGCATCATTTTTATCATTACTTGTGTTTTCATGATTTATATTCTAACATATTTTTTTTTTATAATTTCACCTTATAGGTTATATAAACTTTTAATTATTATGTCTTATATGTCCAATTATCATTATGATTGAGAAGTATCTAGTGCCTTGATTAAAAGAAGCTGCAACGGAATCTATGGCTTTTGCACTTATTAATGTATTTTTCATTTCCGGTTTGCGAATAGACCTTTTTTCAAATCTGAGCTCATCTGATTCGTGCAGCGCTGTTTACCATTCAGCTAGTATCTGATGTTACAGTTCAATTTTTGTCAATACTGTATCATAACTCACAATATTATTATATTTGATGATATCGTTTTATTGATTTTACTTCATAGATGATTTAACCATTGCTTTTTTTTTATGTCCATTTGTTTTTAACTCCCTGTCAATTAAATCTTCCTTGCTTTCCCAACCCAGGAGCAATAATTATTAGGCCAGCAAAAATAAAAGCGGATTGCTGTTATAAAATCAACATCAAGCTGCAAATAGTGATCATGGGAACAGTAAATTAAAATGTATAAATGTTAGTTCTGTAAAATTTAACAAACTTTTTCAGGAGACCACAAATCAAGATTTTGGTGAAATGCTGCTATCGGTGAAAACGAACGAAAACGCGCTCAAGCGCGAATCACGGAACTCTACACTATAACACTTAACTACATTTCTTGCATTTCAGGATCAACCGTATCGAGATCGTTTGTAATAGATACAAATGATTGTAGTATTTTTCATTTACATAAATATAGACACTATTATGTAAATATTTTATGGGAATGGGAGGGACCATCAGGGCACCCGATTGAAGCACTCTGGATGGGGAGAGTGGGAATGCCAACTCCCTATTGTTAACAGTTTGTAAATAGAGGGCAAGCTCTTCTCCCCGCTCATTGGGGCATCCTCATGTTAGATAGCTTGCTCTTTTGACCAATTGTTCAATCTTGTTGTTGGAAGGAGATTCTTTATATCCCTGTGGATACGTATAAGTGATGTTGCCTATCGATCCACCCAACCCCTTTTTGGCCCTTCATACAATGGCATGGTTAGGATAATCAGTGGTTATTAAAGCTTGATCAAGTCTAACAGAGAGGAGAGCCTATTGCTGTCGGACGTAGTTTCCGTGCTACAATGGGTGGTAGTACATATCATACATCATACATCATACAATATCCTTTTCTCCTCTCGGTCCATGACAGGATCAGCGCGTCCAATGTTTTTGTCACTTCTCGGTTTCCTGTCCACCGTCAAACGTTCCGAAAATGATTTGAGCACATCGTGAACTGTGGATTTAAGCAAATCCAATGTTTTTGCGAGGTCCCGTATTGACAAGTCATGGTTTGCCGTACGCCCGTACAAAATTCGCTCGCGCACTTGTTTTTCTTTCGTCGCCATCTTGAATACTAAACATGAAATGTAAACATCAATCATAGTCTTTTTCATCATAGACTCTCAGCTATACCACAGTGAAATTTTGCATTCCTACGTGCAATATTTCAAAAGTTACAATGATTTGAAGGTGTCCGGATGATTGCAAATACAGACCTTATCCATAGGATTGGGATGGTTTCGATTATCTGATGCAGCAATCAGTGGTGCTACATCGGAAGAACTCGATGATATGGTAGTGCATTCAAGGATTAGGTAGTCCATGACTGACGAAACGGCACTGAAATTTAGTACGGCATCAAGCAACTTATTTTTGAAATCATAATTGTACTTGCCCTGTTGTGCAGGGTGGAAGACCCCTTCGCTACTTCCAACCACAGGGCCGAGACGACTATGACGAGCGCTGGCTGCAATAGGCGGGACTGGGTTGGAGAAATTGGGAACATCGAACGTACTTTCTACGGTGCGCCTCGGATCCCTCAAACTATCTTTGCTATTAGAGCTTTCTATGATGCGCCTCGGTTTTAACGGTGTCGACAGAGCGTTGGTACGATGAGCAGCTACATGCATGGTAGTGACATTAAACTCCTCTATCATCGCTATCATATGGCCAGGATCACGAAATATTCCATGGTGGAATCAATAAATACGAACATTTTGCATGCCAGCTAGCGCAACCTGCTGAGCCAATCCCGAATGAGTTAAAGATATATTCGAAAAAAATGCAACGCTTTCTTTTGTGTATAGTTTTTTCATTGCATGGGTAAAAATTGATGAAATTTTGAGTAAACATAGCTAAGAGTGTTATGTGTAATTTTGTTGGGATGGCTTCTAAGCAAGAAGTGCTTCGACAAAATATTATGGGCGTGCTCGTGGGAAAGTCCTGGCCAGGAGTTCTTCGTTGGCAAGTACCGCCTGGATGTTCCGGAGTAGTTCTGGAACAAGAAGGTCGAACAATTGGCCAAGAAGTACTTGGTGTGGCAGGTGATCTTCCCGTGCGTCAAATTCAGCAACATACTCTAATTGTTATGTGTTTGTATTCTCCGTGCGTGGAGTAACGATTATGATGAAGAAGGAGATGTTTCTCTTCATATCTTTCATCCTAGCAAACTTTACTGTCCACTGTTGGTGCCTCATGGTGAAGAGCGAACATCTTCTTCTACATCAAATTCAGCAAGCCGTACATAACGACCATCAACGGCAAAATATATTAAGTAGAATGCCTCCAGAAGCGCCCGCTGCCCTGCCTCCGAGCCCACGAAGGTGACACTCTGTTTTGAAGTGGTACGAAGCCAACGATGTTGTGTTAGTGCCGAAGGAGACAAATCCGCCAAACTTGCCAGAACTTCGCCCAATAGAAAAATTTTGGGCGATAATGAAGGGCAAGATCCGGAAAATAGGGAAGGTCTTCAAAAACAACAAACGAGAAAGAGTGGATGAAAAAAGTGTGTAAGGAAGATGGCGCAAGCGTTGCACAGGATTTGATGGGTAGCGTTAAGGCCAAGGTGCGGGCTTGTAGCTCTAGGTGAGGAGTGTTGAATAAACGAACATTGCAGAAACTTTACTAATATGTGCTTATTTATTCTATGAGTGTTTCAAAAATATCCGACTTATCCAAAATCTAAAATCTAAAAATCTAAAAAATCTAAAAAATCTAAAAATCTAAAAATCTAAAATATCTAAAAAATCTAAAAAATCTAAAAATCTAAAAAATCTAAAAATCTAAAAATCTAAAAATCTAAAAATCTAAAATCTAAATATCTAAAAATCTAAAAATCTAAAATGTCTAAAAATCTATAAAATCGAAAAATCGAAAAATTTATAAAATCTAAATAAAATATAAAAATCATAAAAATCGTAAAAATTTAAAAATCTAAGAATCTAAAATTCGAAAAATCGAAAAATCGAAAAAATCGAAAAATCAAAAATCTAAAAATCTTAACAATCTAAAAACCTAAAAATCTGCAAAGTCTAAAATGTCTAAAAATCTGAAAATCTTAAAATCTAAATATCTAAAAATCTAAATAAAAATCTAAAAATCTAAATATTCGAAAAATTTTAAAATCTAAGATATCTAGAAATCTTAAAATCTAAATATCTAAATGTCAAAATATCTTAAAATCCAAATATCTAGAGATTAAAAATTTTAAAATCTGAACATCTTAATATCTAAAAATCTGAAATTCTAAAATTCTAAAAATTTAACAATTTAAGAATCTTAATCTCGGCCACAACATGCTTTTATTTACGGCCTGTGAATTTTCTGGCAAAATACAAGCGCAATCGGTTTAAGAAAACCTCTCTGACAATAATAGAAGAATTTATAGATTCTAATACCTAATACTTGCTTATCTGTAATCTACCCATCCTCGAAGATAGCTCCAAAAATTCATTAAAACCAACGTCAATCCCTTAAATAAAGAGATAATGATAAATTGTTTTCCACACAAATGTGTATTTTTGACATACCTTAAACTCTGTAGAACATTTAAAAACCAGGAAAATTCAAATAAAAAACGTGTTTTAAAGGGGTATTAAAATTTAAATTCCTTTTTCACCATAAAACTTCGTCCAGTTCAGAGATAGAAAGTTTTCGTCTTCAACAAAGTTTCATGAAATAACCTAATCTACGGTGTTTTAATGCATGGTTATCGATTTGAACCAGAAATACAAAAGTTATTTTTTTTTTATCTAGGTGCATACACTCCTCAAATCAAATTTGTTAACATAAAAATATAGTACTCAAAATAAGTAGAAACATTGTACAAATCATCAATGGGCCACACCTGATAGTTTCGCCGCAAATACCCATGTCCCACTTTTTACCCTTCTTACATCAATAGAAGGGTATTAAGATCGCTTGAAAACTCGACTTTTTATCCGAGGCCCACGGGGCCGAGTGTCATATACCATTCGACTCAGCTTGACGAACTGAGCATATGTCTGTGTGTATGTATGTGTGTGTGTGTGTGTGTGTGTGTGTGTGTGTGTGTGTGTGTGTGTGTGTGTTTGTATGTGTGTGTGTATGTGTGTGTGCGTTACAAATAATGTCATGAGAATTCAATGTCAATATAGAATTAGAGCAGCATCGATTGGCTCGAGTGGTCTGGTTTTGAACTGCAACGAGTATATTCGAAAATTACACAAAGTCTCCATTTACTATTTTCAACGAACATGTACTTATTAAGCATCTTGAATCCATGTCGATAATCAAAATTGACGCTTAGGATTGACTAATAATTCATTCTATGGACTGATTATATGAAATTTCTAATATTTATGTAATTTCCCCTTTTATATAACTTACATACAAAGGTCATTGAAGACTATTAGTGGTAATATTTCAATTTTTAAAAATAGTTCATTTTATCAACTGAATGTATGGCATATTGAATATATCTGAATCTTCTTGGAATTTCTGATGAAAATATGTATCCAGTACAATATTGCCCACATTTGAGGTTGTGATTCTGGTGAAATGTAAGAAGGGTTCAATCTCACCATCGGTGGATTAATGCGGGTTTTTTTATTTCGTCCCACTGTGCGGCGGCGCAATAAAATCGTCGGCGGTGGCGCACAGATCTTCTATGAACACCTTTTTTAACGCAGGGTAGGAAAATTCAAATCGACAGTTAAACGTTCTCCAAAACTTTTTAAAATACCAACATTCCCAACATATTTCCGGTAGCTCGATGCGAGAGATATTGAATTTCCGTAGTGAGCTATGAAGCTTTCTTCATGCATTTTCTGTTCCATCGACGGCATTTTTGGAACTACAAATAATTCAAAACTGAAACTCACGCAATGTAAACAATGCACGCTGCTGCATTTTCTTCCAAAACTGCATTAAAACTAACCCAATGGGTAAACCGTAACAGCTTTGTTGAGGTGATGCAATTATATCGTGGACACCCTTTAGTTAGACGATGTTTTCATTCGATGTCGCCAACCTTCTTATCTGCTCTCCCATCTGATCAGCTCGTGTCTGGTAACACCTAAGGAGAAGAAAAAAAAACTTGACTGCTTGTTGGTTTATCTTGGAAAGATCTTTTAACCGAAATCGTCACCCAGCCCCAGCTTAGATTGGATATGATGGATGTGCTTTTTTGAGTTTGGGCGCTTCCACGTTTTTGAGCTGTTCATCTGATTTGGTCTTTTTATTTCGTCTTAGGATTTTAATAAACATCCGAAAAAAAACATTGTTCGTAGATGTTTCATACGTTGTTTTCAACAATGGTCTGTAGTAAAATCTAGAACTCATGTGAGGAGTTTCCCCCTGTAAATTGAATGAAATCTGGATTTTATTACAACAAGAAACATCTGCGACGGAAAAACAATCCTAATCAGTATGTGACATTGGGGACGCCATTTAACGCTGCTCCGTTTGATTCACGAAAAATATCCAATCTCACAACTGATTTCCTCGATGATGGAACCAACTGGCAGAAAAGATACAGTCCACCCCCTCCCCCCTCGTCCCCCCCATCACTTCATTGGGAATGGTCCAAAATTTCAAACAGCTCTTTCCGCTGGCGAATGAAAATTTTCCACTACTAAAAGGCATCCGCGGCTGCTTTCGTCTTGAATAGGTATATAACATCTCCTATTCTGTTGCCCCTTTTTTGACGGTCCAACGATGATACGAAAATGGTGGGTCCAAACCTTTTTTCGCCCGTCGAACGGACGGAATGTTTCCATCAACGGAGGCAATCGGTTAACCCTATCCGAAACTTTCATTCGACTGATGGTCTTTTTTTTCGCTCTCGCTATTATGGTTGGGTCGGGGAAAATGCTGTTCTCTCTCTCTGAAAGTGAAATTACCCGAAACTACAGCATGTTTCAGGTGCCAAGTTTTCCTAGTAATAGATCCTGAAAAATTCCCAACAACCTAAACAGCTGGTACGGTTCCATTCCAGTAATTAAAACTGAAAGCGGTCCGCAAAAACTTTGTCCGAAATTGCGTTGAGCTTCTCAAGTTCATACCGCTTCATTCATAGCCAATTAGGGCGGACATTTCGTAGGAATCTTCTCCCGAGGCAATGACGGTTCAAGACGGTTGGGAAAGTTCTGCTCGGTCAGTTTGATGGAAGCATCGGAAACGGTCTCTGGGAACTCAAACTTAGTCACTCGGCTTGGTAAAACTTTCGGAGAGAAGTTTGATTGGCACAATTGTTACAGTAAGAACTGTTCCCCTGCCTGCACTTAATTGGTTTAGCATATTTGTTCGTTTGGATTGTGCATTTCAAACAAAAGAGTATCTACTAATGAGAATGGTGAAACCCCGTACACCCGATTGTGGCATAAATCGTTCGCTGAAATTCAAGTTGATTGTCCTGGAAACTCATCCCTTTGACTCGGTTTCCTTTATCGCATCGATCTTGAACGAGAAAAACGAAGCAATGTGGAACAGAAAAGAAAGTGGAAAATGTCACTCCTGTACCACTTCACATTTGATATGACGTTGAACCGTCTCCATGAGTTAGTCAACATTCGGATGGAGCACATTTTAGTTCAAAGAAGAGCTTTTTGATTGCGTAGAACTCTGTTTAAAAAAAATGAAATATGCTCCCCAGTTTCTCGGAAAATTTAAATTTAATACCAGCTTCTTGTTTGCTGGCGGAGACTGATTGGTATAACGACTTTCAATAACTCTATTTGATGATATGGTCTTGCTTTTGGAGGTTTTGAGCTGTTCCCAAGTGAGAACGTTCGTTCTTCCCAACTGATGAGAAATTTAGACTGTAATTAGAGCTTCTTTTTTTTCAATTCCGAAGGAAATGGAACTCCAATTACGAATTGCTCTGAATGTTATAACTTATGGCTAACGGACGGTCATTGACCAAAAAATAAGAAGTAAAGGGTGGAACACTTAACTCTTTACACTTAAAGTAAAGGGTGGAACGGTTAAAAATGGGTGATTCAATTTTTGTGTTTTTTATATAGTTCACCAGTTAAGGACCTAAGTGCTTACTGAAATAGAATCTAAAAGAAAAATCATAATCAACGACGTTGAGGAACTGTTACGAAGTAACTCGCTGGAGCCAATAGATTCATGTTCCTCATCAATCCTCGTTTCCTCCAAGCATGCTGACGCCTATGATGATGACGACGGCATAAATATTACTCTGTTGTCAATATCTACTAACAGGGTGGCCACAGACTCGGGAAAATCGGGAAATGCGGGAAAAATGCGGGAATCCAAAATCATCGGGAAATATGCGGGAGTTTCAAAAGTCAGCGGGAATTTTGGTTATGTGGAAGGAACCATACTCACACCTTTTTCAAATGATTTGAGTAGCGTTTTTGTCATTTACTCGGTCCACCGATCTCATTGTTCAGCCTGTTCAAAACGTACCGCTTAGAGCATCTTCAGCGGTGGTCCATTTTAACATCTTTATGGGTGATTTGCATCAGCAAACTTAAAATGAACCAGCTAAAACAGACCAACTATGCGTTCCCCGCACCGGTGTAGTATTTCTTGTTGTTAAACCCACCAACACCTATCATCTTGTCAATGGGGCAATATCCAGAGATCAGAAGTTTTGTTTTTTTCAGAGACTGAGGATTTTTCGCAAACTTTTTACCATGGATTGGTTTGAGTGGTGGTGAGTGTGTGAATGCATGCATCTCATTTAAACGATATTAGATAGTGCTGATAGTGATAGATTGCGCCACGCCAACCTATGACATAAAGCACTTTCTGCGACGTTTCAACATGCCAAGGGATATGATCTCAGACATTATGCGACAACTAGAGTCAACTGATGACTTTTTCCAGCTGTTGCAGCTGGATATGTTGGCCTTAGTGTTACATAGGTGCACTGCAGCCTAACGGATGTTGGCGTATGTCCGTAGCTAGTTCTCTCGACGAAAACTTGTGGGTTGGTAACCCTGAGGAATTTTTGCAAATCTGTCCTTAAGACTTACGGCCCGCAGTATTTACGCCCCTAATTTAAAAAAATGGACAAAAATCGAATGGACAAAAATCGGATGGATGATGGACAAAAATCATCTCTCAAAAGTTCGAAAAAAATCTTGTAAATTCAGTGCACATAGAAACTCAGGGAACTTATCAGAAGCTCGGTATACTTTTTAGATTTGACTTAGACTTTCCCGAGGTTAAGCTATTCTCCCTGATGTCAAAGGAACATACCATAAAATCAGGGAACTTTCCAGAAAATAAGGGTTCTTCCTAGAAGTTCAGACAACTTTCCTGAAATTCAGATTGTTTCCTAGAAATTCAGGGAATTGTCCACAAATTCAAGGAGCTTACCACGAGTTCGAAAAGTAAAGGGTTCTTCACAGAAGTTCAGGTAACTATCCAGAAATTCAGGGGGCTTCCAGAAGTTTACAAAACTTATCAGATTATTTTGGGTATTTTTCAGAAGTTCATAGAACTACTCAAGATGTTCAGGGAACTTCCCAAGAAAATCAAGAAACTTTCCAGAAAATTAGAGAACTTCCAATAGAGAACAGTCAAGAAATTCATGAAGCTTTTCAAGAGTTTGCTGATCTTCCTAGAGGTTTAGTGAACTTCTAAGAATTTAATGAAACTTGCTTGACATATACAATTCAGTTGGAAGTTCAGCGAACATGTAGGAGTTCAAGAAACTTCCTTGAAACTCCTCAGAACTTCAGGAAATGCTCACAAAGATCATGGAACTCCCCCAAAGACCAGGAAACTTTCCAAAGGGTCAGAAAACATCTCAGACGTTCAGAAAACGTCCTAGAAATTCAGAAAATATCCCAGAAGTTCAGGAAACTTTCCAGAAGCTCGAAAAAACTCCCGGATGCTCAGGGGATTCAGCAATTCAGGAAATTTCTCAGTAGTCCTGCGATCTTCCAAGAGTTTCAGAAAACTTCCCCCAAGATCGGGGAACTTTCCAGAATTTTCAGAAAACGTCCCAGATAAACAGGAAAATGGGTTTTTTGAGCATTCGAAAAGTTTAGGAAACATTCGAAAGATTTTTCCATAAGTTTGGGGAGTCCTTCCTAGAACTTCAAGGATCTTTCCAGGTGATCGAGAAACTTTCCAATCATTCCGAAAACATCCCAAAAGTTCAGGGTATTTAAGTTTTAGGAAGAACATAAACTTCTTACTACTCGATAATTTTTCGAAACCAACCAAAACGAGAATAAAGAAACCAACTACTTTTTAATCAATTTCATAGAATTTCCACCAATTCACAATCTTGGAGATCATAAAAAGTTCTAGTACAATTTAACAGCATCTCGGTAATGCTAACTATTCCACAGAAATTCCACGGCTTCCAAGATTTGTTTTCTTCAATTTCTCGTAAGTTACTTAAATATGTGTGATATTCTGCTTTTTATCACAGAATATGTACCTGATGGAAGCTAAAACAACTTCTGGGAAGCGAAACCGGTTTTTCTAAGTTTCCGTCCTTTCCAGAAAGTTGTTCCTATTCCATGGATGATCAGCAAACTTTTTGGAAGTTCATCCAAGTTTCCAGAAACGTTATTATAATTTTTCAACTATTCAATGAACTTCTCTATTGTTCCACCATTTCTCTTCTCGAAGGACAGGGGGCAAACTTCATGATTATCTGGAAACTTCAAATTATGTTATCCAACTGCCGAGAAGTTTAATCAACTTCTGGCATGTTCATTATAGATGTTTCTACCCAATCTCCATAGATATTCCGAAGTTCATTAAATTAAATTTTTAAAGAGTGCGTTCAGTAAGAAACTTAGAAGCTTATTGAAGTTCTGAAATGATGCAAAATAGATCCGGTATAAAACAAAATTTACATACACCAGCGATGCAGCGATGTTTTTACGTTTGGCCTAAACAAATAAATCCAAACCACGATTTGAACCACCGCTGAAGATGCCCTTAGAAGATCTGGCTACACGGCTGTAACAGGTGAGGCCAGAAATGAACTTATCTTTCATGCGAATTGCGTTTGTAAGGGTGTTAACACATGGTGAAAGAAGAATTTGGGCTGCTGTGCTCAATGCAGTCTGACGTTGTTTGCCGGATTCCAGAGAAAAGAAAATGGTTTGGACAAATTTTGGCTAGAACCAAGAAGGAGCTACCAAATTTGACAACATTTGTTGAAAATTGGCTCATCCTGTCACACTAAAAGGCGTATTTTAAATAAATGGAAACTATCTGGTGGTAAATCAAACTGGAAAAAGTTTGGAAGCTCAGAGATTTAGCTACGAGTAATTTATATTAACTCATCTTAACAGTCGGGAAAAAAGGCAAAAATGCGGGAAAAATTCTGGAAAAATTCTGGAAAAATGCGAGAATTTTTATATTAAGATTGTGAGGCCACCCTGTACTAAAGAGTGACCCAGTTAGAATTTGACAATAGACTTTTGCACATATTTCGGATATACATTAATAAAATACTTTTAACTTAAATTTTCGACTTTATGTTAACTTTAGTGGGAAAATACAAAAAAAAAATTAATCATCTCGATTTCGAAGACTTTTGCGGACTTTTCCCGGAATACGTTTCCTCAACCGGCGCACATTATTCTCATCCATCGTTTTGGCAATCTTATTCCACTTGGATCTCAATTCATTGGTGCTTTTGACGACACGGCCATTCACCTTCAGCGTCCTCTTCACAATAGCCCAAAATCTCTCTATCGGTCTGAGCTGGGGACAGTTTGGTGGGTTGAGTTCTTTCGGTATAAACTGAATCCCATCAAATATCATGATTTTGCAAAAGTTAGCCCTGCGCCCTAAGTGGCCAGTAGGGTGAAATACCCTCAGAATGTCTCAGAATGACTTTTCCAAAGGAACTCGCAAGAGCAAGAGATTCTTAAGTGGCCAATACGGCCAGGAATTCTCAACATGTCTTTTGATGACCCAGTTATGCAAAGGCCTGTACTCGAAAAAAATTCACCAATTTTTATCCGTACGTAACTTTTCTGTCCGTGGGTAAAAATTGATGAAAATCTGGGTATAACTAGTTTGGAGTTGTTTACATGTGCAAAATTTCATAACAATCGGTTCAGTGGTTATTGAGATATCATCGAAACAAGAAGAAAATTGCCAAAGAGTTTTTTTCGCGTCGAAAATGCGACTGCGACCATGTGATGGATCGGAAGACAACTGGGAATCACCCATAAAACTGTGTCTCGGGTGGGAAAATCGAAGATAGCTGACCCTGTGAAGGCCCGGAAGGCGTTGAATTATTTCAAGTGTAATCCGAACCTTTCGATTCACGACGCGGCTCTGAAGGCAAAGTGTTCCGCCTGGTTCGTTCAGCAAACCATGAAACGAGCTGGGCTTAGTGTCATGGTCCGCAAGGCACCGAACCGGCGTTATCAACAAAACACGGCTGCCAAATCCCGCGTAAGCTGTATCGAGAGTGGTTAACGAAACCGATGTGTGTGGTTATGGATGACGAAACCTACATCAAGGCAGACGAACAGCAGATACCGGGGCTGGAGTCCTGCATTGTCAAACCACTGTTGGATGTTCCGGAAGACATGAGGAAAAAGAAAGTGGACTAATTCGCCAAAAAATACTCGCTCTGGCAGGCCATATTCCAATGCGGTAAACTAAGTAAGCCGTGCATCACGACGGGTACCATCAACAGCGAAATTTACCACATCGAGTGCCTCCAGGAGCGTATGTTGCCCTTCCGGCGGTCCCACGGAGGCGAGACATTATTTTGGCCGGACATTACGCGCGATGCCATTACGCGCGATCGACGTTGAATTGGTACAGAGACAATAACGTTGTATTTGTACCAAAACCGCCAACTCCCAAATCACCAGAGATTCGTCCGGAAAAGATTTTACCATAGTAAGCCAAATCAAAATCGTCCCAGGTGTTTAAGAACGAGCTGGAGATGAAGAAAGAATGGATGAAAGTGACCCAAACGGTCGGCTCCACCATTGCACAAAATAAAATGAGGGGTCTTAAGGGAAAGGTGCGGGCTTTAAGCGATGAAAAAGAAATTGAATAAAGAAATACTGTCGAAACATAATCAACAAAGTTTTAAGAAAATCCGATTTAAAATAATTTTGTGGCGAACACGTTTGTCTGGTGCATTTTTTTCGAGTACAGGCTTTACTACCTTGTTTTGGCTTGTCAATATGTCGATCGAATCCGGATTTTTTCCCAACTCGTGGAAAATTTCCTATCTAGTTCCTATTTTTAAATGTGGCAAAAAATCTGACATTATCTGACTATCATCTCTTGCATTCCAAAACTTATTGAAGTTTTCAGTTTTCAGTCAATCCACTCTAATGAAACATCATTTATAAAAAGATAACAATATAGTAAAGACGTAACATGTATAACATAACATAACTGATAAGCATGGTAAATTTCCTATCGTTTAATTCCAAGCCAAAGGAGGCGCAAATAACGAAATTGTTTGCAATCTTGCATGCGCCATACAACAATGTTTGCAATCTTTCATACAACAGGCTAGATTCAGGCGTTATCTGGCTTAAATTTACATGAAATATCGAATTATTTTCTGCCAAATCTAGCATTCCCTTTATGTACATAAGCTAACGCAGAAGATTCAATGTTTTTTTATCTGTGAATTTAAATCTTTTACCAACTACAGCTCATGTTATTTTCAATATTTTAAAGAGTGTATAGTTAATTTATTGCTAAGTTTGGTAACTGTAAATAGAATGGAAGTCAAGTGTGCTAAATGGATACATAGCCAGCGTCGGTGGTGTAGTGGCAAGAGTGACTGCTATTTGGCACCCCAGTGGGTCTGGGTTCTATCCCAGTCGAAGTCGGTGGTTTTTCTGAGGCAAAAAAATCTGGTCACGTCTTCCTTCGAAAGGGAAGTTAAAGCCGGTGGTCCCGATCCATAGTCATGAGTCGATAGGTAGAGTCCAGGTAAGAGGTGAGCAAAATTGCTCACTATAGCGAGCGGCTCCGAACAGTTCCGCTCATTGAAGTGAGCTTGTTCTTCAAAACCGTTAATTTGCTATTTTCCTAGCACTGAGATTTTTGATAAAAATGTGTATTTATCGTTGAAATATTCGATTTTTTTTAAAATAATTACAATTTACGAAACATGTTCCACGGTTAGCGTTCTACGTTTCTCACCAACCAGCTTTGGAATGCACAACCTTTTCATCATTATCTGATGCCAATGCCGATTGGGGCTCAGCTTGCTGATTTTCATACGAAGTATCAATATTCTTCCGCATTTTGTACACGAGAGCTTGGTTCGTCGCGTTGTAAATCTCCACATCTCCAAAACTTTGCTTCTTAAACCGCGGATCGAGAAAGGTGGCTTGAGTGATCAGTTCATCCGATTCTCTTTCCCCGAACTGCTTGATTAGACCATCTTCCAGTTTATCTACTAACTTTTCGATATTTGGAGGAAGAGAATCTTTTGAAAGCTGTTTGATGCGTTCCCTCATAATGTGGGCAAGTACTGAGCTTTAGACGAAATATCAATCGAAACCTCATTGAAAAGGCCGTGAAGCGGGTCGAATCCAATAAGGCCAAAGTTGAACTTACAGCATCTTTGTTCAATAGGGAAGGTCCATTAATTATGTCACGCAGTAGGAGGGGGGGAGAGGGGGGGGTTGAGAAAACGTGACGATTCATACAAAAAAATTTGAAGGTCCATACAAAAAACGTGACAAGGGGGGGAGGGGGGGGTTATAAAAAGTCAATTTTTGCATGACGTAATTAATGGACGTTCCCATAGCAATATTTCTAACATTTCGAACGTGAAGTTCTATCTCGTCAGAACATTCTGCTTTATCTTAGGAGGATTTTTTCCAAATTTCTAGGGTTTTTTTTTTCATTAGGGCGTATCTACTATTGAGAGATTCTCTCCGGGCTCGCTCTCTTTCATTCATTACAGCGCCATTATTAAACTTTCGAGGGATTCTTTAGTACAGATCGAAACACAACAGTGCTGGCTAGCATACTCTACAAATAGTAGAATGAAAAACGTAAAAGTGATTGGTTCATGCATGAAAGAGAGCGAGCCCAGAGAGAATCTCTCAATTGTACATACGCCCTAATGAAAAAAAAAACCCTAGATTTAATCATACACAGAGAATCATTAAAAACCAATGTTGAGCGAGAGCGTGAAGGAAAAACGTCCATCTGCTGGCAAATTTTAATTCCTCTCTCGCTCTTTTCATGACAGTTTCGAACGTTACTCTTATTTAGGAGAAAATTTAATCAGATGATGGGCCCTTCCATCTTGCTCCCGCTCTCGCCCACTCAGTACAACTAGCTTTAGCAATCGATCAGTAGCTCAGGATTCACATATCGCTCAGTTAAGTAGCTCTAGCTCGTCTATCATCCCAGTAAGAAAGGTTAGTCTAACATAAGTCTAACGTTAGTCGAACACGTTAGACTGTTCGTCGAACATTCTGTCTAACTTTCGTCTAATGTTAGACGTCTGTTAGACAGATCTGACACAGAATGTTAGACGGTACTGAGTTAAAAAGCTCTCGATTTAGTCTAACGATAGACTAAAATTAGGCGTAATTCAATACGGGTGGTACGACCCCATTAGACTTGGTTTTGCAATCAAAGTTTTATGGTCGTTTATTGACACTCTTCTACACAAAACTTGGCAGTTATGGAATACTACCAGAGTGAAAATAAATGACCATAAAACTTTGATTACTCACCTTCTTTTTAAACAGTATCCATCGGTTGAATCAGCATCCATCAACCAGCTTCTTGCGTTTGCAGGTTCAAAGTGTTAAAGAAGAACGACATCTGCGACGTAATTCTTTCGAGCTTTAGCTGCCAGCGTTGCCATGATCATTTTCAATTATCTTTATATTGTGTCAAAAGAAATCTGATAGCATATGTATTTCAATTTTTTATATCTATTTCTATATCTATTCAATTTTTTATATCTATTTGATTCGTCTTTAGTCTGGGCAGGTTGATTAAAAAACGGACTATACTACATTTACCGAGTCATCTTGTGTGTTGTTGCAAGTGGGTGATATTATTCAACTTGTCATCATCATTTCAACTGAATGAGTTTGAATTATGTTTAACTTCATCAAATTGTAACTTCTTAATTAATTGCATATCAATACAATCAGACACCGCAAATTCAACTTAATAATATCCCGGTTTTCTTATAATTTTAAATTGTCCATATATTTGAATTGTTTAAACCGTTAACCCATCCCGCAGAAAAAACAATCCCGAATGAAACAACAAACTTGTTTGTTGACATCCAAACTAAAAAACTTGTTGGTTTAAAAATCCGTTTATTTAGCAACGTTTTGTTTTGAAACATATAGGCGGTTTGGTGGATATCACCACAATTTAACACAAATTAGGGTTGTTCTAAACTAACATATTGTTGTTGTTTCCACCATGAAAGGGGTTTATTATTACCAAAACACAGGTTGCATAGAATCGGGGAACCAAATATTTTTTTTAGATTGATTCAACCAAAGCGATGGTAAAATCAATTTGAAATTTTGTTTCGAGAAAAAGTAACTTAAAATTTGGTTTGACACAAACTATTTTTTTGGGTTATTTCGTTTTCCGTCATCTAGTCTCACTGCATGCTATTACGTTGTCACTCAAGCGTGTTTTTTCGTGAAAGTTTTCATCACAGGTATATTAAACATTAAAACAATATATAAAAATGTTGCAGTAAACTAAATTTTACTTTGAAAAAAAAAACTGGAAAAAGTAGAATAGCTCGCATTTATATTTTTGCCTACACTGATAAAAAAGCAATGGTAAACTTTATGTGGGCTCTCTGTTTTAAAATTGTTCCAGAGAGTGAAAGGAATGTTCCACGGTTCCAAAGTGCTGCGTCAGTGATGGTTTGGGGAGGAATTTGCAAGCGAGGCAAATTACCACTGGTTTTCATCAAAAAAGGCGTTAAAGTGAATGCCGTGTATTATAAAACGAACATTTTGGAGAAAGTTGTCAAGCCATACCGTACAAGAGGTGTTTGGAGATGATCACTATGTGTTTCAGCAGGACGAAGCGCCATTGCATACTGCAAATCTCGTTCAGGGCTGGTGGAAAATTTGACCGACTTTGGACAGAATGAATAGCCTGGGAGTTCACCAGATCTGAATCAATTGGATTATTCGCAATACATGCTGACGAAGGTAAATGACCACAGGCCATCTAATATGAACCAATTCAAAACCGTAATCAAACGAATTTGGGACGAAATGCCGAGGAAAGTCGTACGTGATGGTTTCGCAAAACGTCTGGAGCTGGTCAAGCAGGTTAAGGCGGTGCTATTCCAAAACATATGCAGTAGTTGATCAGTATTATATTACAATATAATGGGTAAAGTTATCAATAAAATCTGGATTACCGATTTGAAATAAATAAAGTTTTATTTTGTATAAGAATATATTGAACACGGTGTATATCATAAAAACCAAAATGTTTTTGCACCAATTTCAAACTTTAATCATTTAAATGGAATTCTAAGACACAATTTTTATTTCTTGACAATGTAAAAAGCAACTACAGTAAGTCAATACGAGAAAACAATATGCGTATGAACAATAAATATCTGACAATAAATCCACTGAATTGTTACAGAAATAAAATATTGTATGTATTAATATCCTACTAGTCCTGGAAAAGCTGGAAACAGATTTGATCGTTCCAGATTTCAAAAATTCAATTTCATTAAAAGATATTATTTTAATAGAAATGTTGTAAAATTGTCTTCAAACTATTCTAGTAACTTTTCAAACATAGCAATTGGAGTGATCAAAGAGTCTGGGTTGATGATTTCTGAAATAAATGACTTATCTAAACATAATACAACTAAACAAAATATTTAAATATAATCCTATACTGCTTATAAGAGTATGCCAGTATTTTATGAATATAATAGTTGATGTTTAGAAGTTCAATTTCAAAGTCAATTTTATGCTGAAATGCTGAATAACAAATTCACGATGGCCATTGTACGTTTTACCAAAGAGAACAGAAGTTTATCTTCGGTCTGCTACTTGTGTAAAATTTTTTTTTTGCTGTCATCTGGCTCAGACCTATCGATTCATAGAGCCAAGTCTAGTAAAAAAGAGTGTTGCCAAATGCATCAATTTTAATCGGATCGCAAGTTTTGTTGCACCTCTAGTATTGTAGCTGTATTATGACTAGTGTTATGATTGCTAAAACGATGGTAAATAAAGAAAAACCTATTATTTAATTTTCAAACATTCTTTCCATTTCTTTTTAGGTACTGTGCTATTGCTTGGTATTCTATCATGTCATTTTTTGCTAGGATCTTTTGGATGGGGATTTTATTTAACAATATCAAAAATGTGGATCTTATTGAAGTAAACTTTGGACAGTCATAAAGCAAATGAGAAATGTTTTCTGTTACCGAGCATACGTCACAACGGTCATTCGGTATTATGTTCCATTTTGCTAATCTTTCTTTTGTTGTGTTGTGACCGGATCTAAAACTTTAAACCGACATTTCAAATGTATGTCATTATGCTCCTGGTAGGCAGCGCTGCAGTTGTGCGATAATTGTCATGTCAATGTTTATCAATCAAAAGCATAGCACATAACCTGAAAAGCTTTGTTTGTTTTTCTCTGCACTTGCTTTTACTTTTTACTGTTAGAAAGGTTTATGGACATCAATGTCTGTTCTCTGTGGTTTTACTTTGTAATGACTAATAAAACTAATGACCCATCACTAAATTAACAGCAAAACTCACTGAAACCTAACTCAGTTACTAAATCAATAGAAATTCATCAAGAATCATCTTTTTGAGCCATCATTCTTTCAAAAACAGAGAAGTGGACCCGCAAGCAGAAACTCTTACACGAAACCTGTGAAAACACAAGAATGTCCTTCTAACAAAATGATCTAACAAGTCGAGTAACCCAATTCGCAATAATTAATAAGGTTTGCATTAGGCCAAATCTCATCAATCGTCCAATTTCAGCTTATTGCTAGTGAAACCGTAACATCTTAATCCAACAACAAGATTGTACAATTTGTAGAAAATGAGAGATACCGAACAAGAGGATGCCATAATCAGTAGGGAGAAGACCCCTTTATTCACAAATTATTAATGACGGGCAGTTGGCATTCCCACTCTTCCTATCCAATTCGCTTCAACCGGATGCCCTAATGTTTCCTTTCGTAGACCAATTATCTGATCTTATACGTAAGAGAATATGATATATGAATGTACAAAATATACCTTATATTCATAGGTTTTTTTTTACTGAAAAGAGGAATTCTGTATTTATTAATATATTGATAGTTTTGAAAAAGCTAAGAAACATAGTGAATCATTCCAACTATCATAGATAAAACTTCAGTAAAGAACTTGCTTTTTCTCTAAAAGCAACAGATTATTCTAGAAGACCGTTCTAGTTATATTGCAAAGATGGCAATTTGAGTTACCGTAGAGCCCGGTTTGATGATTTTGGAAAAAATTGAAGGCCTTATCAATATACCACTAAATGAAAAAAATTAAATATAATCATATACTGCTTATAAGCGCATGCCAGTCTTCTATGGAAATAGTTGAGGTTCAGAAGTAAATTCAAATGTTATGTTGAAATCAGACTTCGTCAACCAGCGCCACCAGCAGATTGGTCAGGTGGCAGTCGTTTATGATCATATGAATCGTATATAGGAACTTGTGTTAACAGGAGGCTGGTCGCACCTTCCCTCCAGGTTGTAAACTCACCATTTGAAACCCATTTAAATTTACAGTCACAGGTTTACATTTAAAAACTGAATTAGACAGAGTTCAAATTCTGGTCTAGAAGGTATTTTTGAAATTCGAGCTCTTGGAAGCGATAAGTATGAATAATAAATCAAATTTATATGAAAATGATTAAATTACTGCGTTAGGTTTCTGAACTAAGGCATAAGTAGCAACGATATCATCGAATAATGTCGAAATGTATTTTATCAGGGATGCTGTTTATTAGGCAAAAAAAAATTAGGTCACTAAGGTTTGGTGTGAAATGTACAGATACATTGTTATTGCTCAGTTATCTTGTCAGAGTGATTTTCAAAACATTACCAGAGAATTTGCTTCTCAAGCTATCGAGAAGCTTTGTTGAAACTTTGAATTTTTGTGTAGAAAAATAAAAGGATTCATACAATGATGGTTTTCGTTGCAAATATTTCGCTGGGTTAGTTTTTTTTTAAGTAACCTGTATTTCCTGCTCTGTATCTTAGGGGAAATTAATCAATCCAAGCGAAAGGCTATTCACAGAACATATCTTAAAACATTCGGCTTGGTGAAAATTTCTATAAAAATCTAGTTCTGAAATTCTTTAATATCGAAGCAACCGAATGTATCAGACCTGCAAGCTAGAAAACATCCTTTAGAAGTGTTTATATGACTAAATTAGTATTATTACCATCGTTAATTAATTATTATTTAAATTCAATTAAATAACACATAAACAGATGCTCTGGCAACGCTGAAATCCACCTAGTCATATCATGAAGCTTTGGGCCAGGCGTACACTAAAGTGACGAAGGTGAAACATCTGTAAATATTCCAAAACATCTTGTCGACATTTTCCTCACGCCGCAAGACATCGCTTCGAGGTTTTAAAATGATTTGTGATGTCATACTTTTGCGTCGTCAGTGGGAATCTCGACTTAGTAAGGTTAAGCTCGCTGAAATGAGAATGACAGCGTAGCGTAAAAAATTTCTCCTGAAAGCATGCAACTATTACTTAAAGCTTTATGTTGGTAACGTCCAACGTAGTTCTAACTACGTCTAACTCTAACATTTTTCTTGCTGGGCATGCACTTGGAGCTTAAAGCTTTATGTTATTAACGTCTAACCATTTTCTAACATCGTCTAAAGGGGTCTTCACATTAGGCCGGCCCGTGTCTGGGCCGGAGCCAGAAAGCTTTTATTTCACGGCCGGTATATTTTGTTCACTTCACACTGTACCGGGGCTGTTTCGGGATTCTATGTTGCAGATTGAACGCACACATCAATAGAGCTCAGTAATGTTTTGTTTTTCTGTATATATTTATAATCCCTTTTAGTCGAAAAGTCGGTAATAATTATTTGTAATGCCTGTGGCAATATTTGCAAATTCCTCAGCCAGATTTGTTAGAAGACGAATACCACTTGATACACTTGTCGATAAAGTCGATAAGTCTTAAAAAATCATCCTCCTTTACTGATTGTTCATGAAGCATTTCCCCGATACCCGGAATATGATGTTGACTTTGTTTTATATTATGATATTATTACTATTTTTTAGGCAAACCATTAAGAGCATTTTTCATTCTATCGATAACATATGGCTTGGCTTATTTCATATAGACAAGTTAGAAATTTAGGAATCAAAATCCATGAAAACAAAATCATATGTCTGAGAGATGGCTCAAAAATGACAAGAAACCTCATGATAGTTCGTTTCTTCCCGTGATAGTGAATTGGACAGTTTGTTTCATTGTCGCATGACAGCCGTGAGATTTTTCCAGAGCTGGTCAAGTCAATTGAAATACCTTGGGATAATAATTCAACAGAAATTAACTTATATCAATCACCTTTGGAGGAACCTATTAAAGCTATATGAAATAAATATATAGAATATTAAAAATTCTAATGCACAGCAAACCCGTTTAAATTGAGAATCAACTTCTAATATTCAATCCTTATGTGTTCGACAAAAAAAACCCCTTTAAGTGACTGACAGAGTACCCGGGTACCCACCGAATTCAAATGGTTATAACTCTGCCTATTAGGGACCGATTTTTGTTCTTTTGCACCGTTAGATTCAAAAATTCATTGGCTTTTAGGACATAATCAGCAATGACCGTTTTAATTCATCTGGTTGCCGTAAATCCTGGTTGCCGGGGCTGTGGTCCGGTATGGAGGCAGTATTTGGAAACTTCTATTAAATTTCCGGGAATGGAAGCCAAAATCTTTGGTATAATTCCTAGAAACTATTTTAATTCCATTGTGGGCCACTTGCTCACAATTTTCCTGCAACGGCCATTCTGAAACAGGTTCTCGTGGGGCCTAGAGTGACCATGAACATATTTCAAAAGAAACCCTGGCAATATGAGCATCAAAATTCATGAAATTTCTCCAGTAGGATATTTCTCAACGCTTTGAAGCTATCCGATGATTTGTCATCGGACCGGTCAATCCGGAACAGGTTCCCGGTTGGCCATGAATATTTTCAGTAGAAAACCCTGGCAATATGGGTATCAGAATTCAATAAATTTCTCCAGCAGGATATTTCTCAATGTTTTGCGGGCATCTGATGATTTGTCCTCGGATCTGTCATCCTGAAACAGGTTCTCGTGGGGTCTCAAGTGGTCAAGAACAATTTCAGTAGAAACCCCTGGCAATATTGCTATCAAAATTGATGAAATTTCTCCAGTAGGATATTTATCAACGTTCAGTGGCAATCTGATGATTTGTCATTGGACCTGTGAATCCGGAACAGTTTCCCGTGGGGCGTTGAGTGGCCATGAACATTTTCAGTAGAAAAATTCTTGTTATCAAAATTCATGAAATTTCTCCAGTAGAATATTTCTTAACGTTTTGAGACCATCTGATGATTTGTCCTCGGACCTGTTTCTCCGTAACAGGTTTCCGTTTAGCTTCAACTGGCCGTGTTCATGTTTTGAAGGAAACTTTGGCAATATGGGCTTCGAAATTCCTGAAATTTAATCTGAAAACTATTTCACAACGTTGTGTGGCTATCTGATAATTTGTCCTCGGAACGGTCATCTCAGAAAAGGTTCCCGTGAGGCCTCGAGTGGCCATCAACAAAACTGGCCACAAAACGTTGAGAAATATCCTATATTTCATGAATTTTGAATAACCACATTGTCAAGGTTTCCTTCAAAAATGTTCATGACCACTCGAGACGCCACGGGAACCTGTTCCGGATTTACAAGTCCAAGGATAAATCATCAGATAGCCACAAAACGTTGAGAAATATCCTACTGGTGAAATTTCATGAATTTTGATAGCAATGTTGCCAGGGTTTTCTACTGAAAATGTTCATGGCCACTCAAGGCCTCACGGGACCCTGTTCCGGATTGACCGGTCCGAGGACAAATCATCAGATAGCCACAAGAGGTTGAGAAATAGCTTACTGGAGAAATTTCATGAATTTTCATACCCATATTGCCCGGCTTTCTTTCTAAATATGTTCATGGCCACTCTAGGCCCCACGAAAACCTGTTACAGAATGACCGTTCCAGGAACAAGTTGGCATATGGGCCACAATAGGATAAAAACAGTTTCTAGGAATTATTCCAAACATTCTGACATACATTCCTGCAAATTCAATCGATGTTCCGATATTGTGACTCTGTACCGGAACACAGCCCCGGTAACTCAAATTTACAAAAACCAGATGCATTCAAATGGTCATTGCTGCTATGAGTTTTGGAACCTAACGGTGCCAAAAGAATAAAAATCGGTCAATAAAAGCCAGAGTTATGATCACTTAAGGGGTAAAAAAATCAAAGTCACCCCTTCGGCCCCCCTTACTACTATACGAAATGTTTTTATGCAAAAAGTTGCCTTCCAACTATTTTTAAGATGTCACTGAATTTCAGCTTCCTGGTTTAAAATAAACTATGAAAATACGTAATGTAAAACATGAAAAGGTGCCCGGTACCCGTGTCGATCACATTAGGATGAAATAAATTTCTAGATCGGCCTTGCATTATGTTGGCAAGTTGTTGCCTAGCAAGAAAAAGACACTTTAAGGGATTCAGAACAAAATTCTGGAAATGATTTTGAAGCAGCCTCCCTGGAACATTATTGTTAAGGTACTCTGAATGTTGAATATTGAGACTTTAAAACAAATTTAACGACTAATAATTGCAGGCACAAAATCATAGTTTGATAAGATTTAGTCATAGTTTTTAGTTTCTACATTATGAATGACACCCATGTTTGGAAAACTTGTTAATATGTTCTGAACCACTAATGCAAGAACAATGTAAAAGAACTTAAAATTATCTTAATAAATAAAGTTGATAGGTAACTCATCATAAATTTGTGATCTGTATCTGTATCATACACTTTTGATCGTTAATTTATCAGTTTAAGTCACGGCTTAGCACATTTGAACGTTAATTTGATAAAAATACCGTATTAATAGAAATATTTCCTTAAAATTTCGTTGTCTATGTGGTAGTGTACTTTTAGTTGCACTATCAGTAAGCATTGTGTCTATTATTAAAACATACATTACATTTTGCATCGTTAACTATTGTGCTACCACTTACCATGCTACGTTTTAAAAGGCTCTTTGCCACTGGTAGGAAAAAAATGGATTTACCGCAATTATACGAACAATAATTATGAAATACTGCAACTAAGGAATACCTTTTCCTATTCATGGAGGAGCGTTTTGAGTAAAAAAGTAAATGTTCCTCGAAAAAAACCAAGGACAATTGTAACTAGTTTATTTATTGATATTCTGCGAGTGTAGTTTATTTGGTTTAAAATAACAAGAATAAATTAGCTCTCACATTATTGGGCCATTTTCCCTAAATAAAGTTTGAAAACAGAATAAGTCCTAGTGTTTCACGTAGACAGCCGTGATCGACTCTTCTGAAAACATGAATGAAATTAGTTTAGTCGAATCTATGAAGTATATTCTTTCAAAATGGTGTTCCCGACAATGACAATTTGCTCTTACTAAGCTTATCATTTTAAATACGACATATTTAAAATGCAAACCAAATTAGCTCGAAACACCAAACTACTATTCTACTTTCTGTCAATACGTATTATTCGCGCTTGTGCGATGCGCTCACAACTACATATAAATCAAAGCACATGCTGCCAGCCGTGCTGAGACCGAGCCGTCAAAAATATCGTTGCCAAGAAATATTTTTTACCAGCCCGGTCGAACACCGGTAAGGCCACGACCACGGCCCGGTGGGTTAATGTGAACGGTTGCATACAGCACTCATACAATGAATTCGTAGCATAACTCGCCGTCACCCGACCGGGCTTCGGCCCGGCCTAATGTGAATAGCCCTTAACTCTAACATTTTTCTTGCTGGGACGGCAATGCGATGTGGAAAATGAGCGAATATGATCTTGACGAGGCTCCGGTGAACTTTCGGATTTCGAAAGAAGAAGACCAGCAAGAGCGAGTTAAGTGTAATGGCTCGGTTAAGTACAGGTGAATTAAAATCGAATGGTATAAACGCAAACGAAGGCAGTATATTGGGCGGGTGATTTGTTTTAATGCACGGACGGTGGGTTCTGTTGTTTATTTTTCGGCGTTCGACACACCACTGAGTTGGAACAGCAGTACGGGGAGAGAGCGGCGATGTGGGAGGTTTCAATATTGGGCGATGGCGGAGGGCGGCTCACTCAGACCACACTCAAGCCGACTCAAAAAACTAAATTTTTGTTAATCCTACCTGACTGATTCGTTCAACAAACTCGTGCCGTGCGGCGGATAGAGTGATCGGTTTCGGACGATTTTATGCAGCTTGTAGTAATTTTGGGTGAGAATTTCGACGAAAACAATAACAAAAAAACAAACAAAAGAAAACAAATAATCCGATGGCAAGACATGAGCACACATCTTCACAAAACGGTAGGGTTGCCAAAAAAAATGTATATATGACCGATTGCAAGCAAGTAAAAATTTAACGAGAACTCGGTTGTTCCAATTTGAACCGAACAGACTACCGAGCGTTCAGCAGATGAAAACTCGGTTGTATTTTCTAAGTGTGTATGTTTTGAATACATGCATATTTTATTATTGTTTCATATGTAATCAAATATTTTATCGATATTTATATTTCATTTAATTACACCCTTCACATTCCAGAGTAACATTCATCTGACTCTGATTGAGCTGTAGAGGCGCTGCATATTACTATCATATGCTATTATTGTTGTTTTAATTATTTCATCATATCATTTCCTTTATAACAATATTAGAATTATAGGATGGCGTACTCCAACTATCATATATTTTAATTCAATATTCTTTTATATTGCGTTGCTCTACTACATACCATATATATTGCATATTATTACAAATTATTGACATTTTATATACAATAAATACTGGGTTGGGAGAAGGCAACAGGGTATCATTGAAGCTGAAACTGGACGATGGTTTGATTGATATGTGTGGCCGCACATAGTATTCATTTAACGCATAATTTTCATTTGCCCTTCGAACGGGATTATGTTTATGTGTGGCAAATTAAATTTATTAGAATAACTTATGGATTTTTACCATTAATTATGTGCAGATTATTTTTCGTGTAGTATTTTCTTTATCCTACCGACTCGATTATGATGCAGTGAATTCTACTACAACAGATTCACTCTCATAACAAGCCATCCTGTAGAATGCTTAATAAGTATTACGAATTGGTTTATTCGATTTGTCGATTTGTATCGTTGGAAGCAGTGGTGGCACGGGGACTGGATTTCAACATGTTTTTGGTAACATTTGGCACTTTTCATAATGACCAAAGTGAACACAAGCAATAAAAAAATTACTAAAATTGAAAATGTCATGACATTCTGCAAAAATAAAATCATCTCGAGCAGAAATTTACAAACAAGTGCACCGAACATTTTCCTTACCGTGAATTTTCAAGGCACAGTACAATCGTATTTCTTCTTCTCGCGTTATATTTTTCGCAACAATAGCATCACGTTCTTTTGCTGGTGTCTTTTCATCACTGCTCATTATACAAACCAACACATACATATCACCGAACCATGCTCTGGACCAAACCACGCACTTATTCAACCGTTGTGTATTCAACAACAAAAAATACCTCTAACACGTACGTCCCCCACCCTTCTTAGAGAGAAAAACATGAATTCAAAATGAATAATACTCCATCATTAGCCATTGGATTTTGATGCGGTTTTTTGCAATAGATCACAAAATTATCATTCTTTGTGGATCAGCACTGTTTATTCCGAAAATATGAGAAGTTTCGTATTCCAAGGTGGGAGTACTGGGGTAAGTACATGTCCAGGGATGGTTGGCAAAATATTTTTAGATGGGAAACATTGCATGCGGCATATAAAATTTCTTTATTTTGCAAAACGAGGTAATCAGAAGACATTTTAAGGATTTATGGCCATACTGGCCACCAAAAGAGACCCTACGGGATCCGAGTTCTTCCATAATCAATTTTTTTTTCCAAAATCTGGCTTTCGACATATCAAACTTCATGATTTTGCAAAGCTTTGTCTTCGAAGGACATTCTGAGGGTGTTTGACCACACTAGCCACTTAGGAAGGTCCTACAAGAGCCGAGTTCCTCTGGGAAAGTGACCATATTCAAATCTTATCCAAGACCTAGCTTGCGACATAGGGAACGTCCATTAATTATGTCACACAAAAAGTGACTTTTTATAACCCCCCTTGTCAGGTTTTTTGTATGGAACTTCAAATTTTTTTGCATGGATTGTCACACTCAAGTTTTATTGAGTTACTCCCCCTTTACTGCGTGACATAATTAATGGACCTTCCCATATCAAAATTTCTTATTTTGCAAAACTGTCTTAGGAGGACATTCTGAAGATTCGTGCTGGCCCTCCGGAGTCCGTGTTCCTCCGGAAAAGTGGCCATATATATATCATTGCCAAAACCTGGCTTGCGACACATAAAACTTCATTATTTTGCAAAGCTAGGTCATGAAAATACGTTTGCAGGATTTCTAACCATTTTGGCCACTTAGAGAGACCCTACAAGATCCAAGTTCCTCCGGAAAGTGGCCATATTTAAATGTTTTCAAAACCTGGCTTGCGACACATAAAACTTTATGATTTAAAAAAAAGGTCTGCGGAGGACATTCTGAGGATTTCTGACCATACTGGCTACTTAGGAAAGCTCTGTGGGATTCACATTCAGCCTGGGTGGAAAAGGAAATTGATCCAAAGACAAAGTTTTGCAAACTCATTCAGTTTGATGTGTCACAAGCCAGGTTTAGGTGCCGACTTCAATATGACTATTTTTCCGGAGGAAATCAAATCCCGCACGACCTCCCTAAGTGGCCAGTATGGTCAGACACCCTCAGAATGTCCTCTGAAAACAAAGTTTTGCAAAATCAAGAAGTTTGTTGTGGCGCAGGCCAGGTTCTGGAAAAGATTTTGACATGGCCACTTTTTCGGAGGAATTTGGATCCCGCAGGACCTCCCTAAGTGGCCAGTATGGTTAGGAGTTCTCAGGATGTCCTCCAAAGATCTAGTTTTAATAAATCATAAAGTTTGATATGTCGCAAGCTAGGGTAGGGTAAGAAATTGGTTATGACCACTTTTCCGGAGGAACTTGAAATCCTGCAGGGCCACCTCAAGTGGCTAGTATAGTCACAGTATAGTGGTCAGTATAGTTCCAAACACAAAGTTTAGCAAAATCATGAAGTTTGATATTTCGCAAGCCAGGCTTTGATAACGATTAATATGGCCACTTTTCCGGAGGAGCTTGGAATGCTTGGAATCCTTAAAATGTCTTCTGATTACCTCGTTTTGCAAAATAAAGAAATTTTATATGCCGCATGCAATGTTTCCCATCTAAAAATATTTTGCCAACCATCCCTGGACATGTACTTACCCCAGTACTCCCACCTTGGAATACGAAACTTCTCATATTTTCGGAATAAACAGTGCTGATCCACAAAGAATGATAATTTTGTGATCTATTGCAAAAAACCGCATCAAAATCCAATGGCTAATGATGGAGTATTATTCATTTTAAATTCATGTTTTTCTCTCTAAGAAGGGTGGGGGACGTACGTGTTAGAGGTATTTTTTGTTGTTTAATACACAACGGTTGAATAAGTGCGTGGTTTGGTCCAGAGCATGGTTCGGTGATATGTATGTGTTGGTTTGTATAATGAGCAGTGATGAAAAGACACCAGCAAAAGAACGTGATGCTATTGTTGCGAAAAATATAACGCGAGAAGAAGAAATACGATTGTACTGTGCCTTGAAAATTCACGGTAAGGAAAATGTTCGGTGCACTTGTTTGTAAATTTCTGCTCGAGATGATTTTATTTTTGCAGAATGTCATGACATTTTCAATTTTAGTAATTTTTTTATTGCTTGTGTTCACTTTGGTCATTATGAAAAGTGCCAAATGTTACCAAAAACATGTTGAAATCCAGTCCCCGTGCCACCACTGCTTCCAACGATACAAATCGACAAATCGAATAAACCAATTCGTAATACTTATTAAGCATTCTACAGGATGGCTTGTTAAGAGAGTGAAACTGTTGTAGTAGAATTCACTGCATCATAATCGAGTCGGTAGGATAAAGAAAATACTACACGAAAATAATCTGCACATAATTAATGGTAAAAATCCATAAGTTATTCTAATAAATTTAATTTGCCACACATAAACATAATCCCGTTCGAAGGGCAAATGAAAATTATGCGTTAAATGAATACTATGTGCGGCCACACATATCAATCAAACCATCGTCCAGTTTCAGCTTCAATGATACCCTGTTGCCTTCTCCCAACCCAGTATTTATTGTATATAAAATGTCAATAATTTGTAATAATATGCAATATATATGGTATGTAGTAGAGCAACGCAATATAAAAGAATATAGAATTAAAATATATGATAGTTGGAGTACGCCATCCTATAATTCTAATATTGTTATAAAGGAAATGATATGATGAAATAATTAAAACAACAATAATAGCATATGATAGTAATATGCAGCGCCTCTACAGCTCAATCAGAGTCAGATGAATGTTACTCTGGAATGTGAAGGGTGTAATTAAATGAAATATAAATATCGATAAAATATTTGATTACATATGAAACAATAATAAAATATGCATGTATTCAAAACATACACACTTAGAAAATACAACCGAGTTTTCATCTGCTGAACGCTCGGTAGTCTGTTCGGTTCAAATTGGAACAACCGAGTTCTCGTTAAATTTTTACTTGCTTGCAATCGGTCATATATACATTTTTTTTGGCAACCCTGCCGTTTTGTGAAGATGTGTGCTCATGTCTTGCCATCGGATTATTTGTTTTCTTTTGTTTGTTTTTTTGTTATTGTTTTCGTCGAAATTCTCACCCAAAATTACTACAAGCTGCATAAAATCGTCCGAAACCGATCACTCTATCCGCCGCACGGCACGAGTTTGTTGAACGAATCAGTCAGGTAGGATTAACAAAAATTTAGTTTTTTGAGTCGGCTTGAGTGCGGTCTGAGTGAGCCGCCCTCCGCCATCGCCCAATATTGAAACCTCCCACATCGCCGCTCTCTCCCCGTACTGCTGTTCCAACTCAGTGGTGTGTCGAACGCCGAAAAATAAACAACAGAACCCACCGTCCGTGCATTAAAACAAATCACCCGCCCAATATACTGCCTTCGTTTGCGTTTATACCATTCGATTTTAATTCACCTGTACTTAACCGAGCCATTACACTTAACTCGCTCTTGCTGGTCTTCTCCTTTCGAAATCCGAAAGTTCACCGGAGCCTCGTCAAGATCATATTCGCTCATTTTCCACATCGCATTGCCGTCCCAGCAAGAAAAATGTTAGAGTTAGACGATGTTAGAAAATGGTTAGACGTTAATAACATAAAGCTTTAAGCTCAAAGTGCATGATTTCATGGAGAAGGGGTAACGTTCTGGCTGTCATTCTTTTTTATGCGCGCAAAATATGAAGCTTACAGCAAATGTAGCATGTCAAATCCTGTGTCAAATTGAAATTTTAGAATGGAAATAAAACTACCGCTTCAAAATATTGAAACAAACGAACCGCTAATCATTCAAACAATCCTCGTCCGTTGATTCCCGGTAGTCAGTGGGTGATTGCAGTTAAGTTGAGCAAAGGTTTATTTGCAATAATCCAGTATCTCATTGTTTTATGTTGTATTTGATTGCAAAATGATCTTCACATTCTAGAGTAACATTCATCTGCCACGGATTGAGCTAAAAAGATGCAACAAGCTGCATATTATTATCGTATGCCTATTAATACTTTTTAAATTATTTCATCACATATTTTTAAATTACAGAATTAACTGCTAACACAGAGCGCTGATTAAATTTTGTTTAAAGGTTCTGACTTCAACAAGATATACAAGTTTGAAAACATTATACAGAACAGAATATCCCTTTTCCCGTTTTAAACTACATAGACTTTTTGTACTTATTTCCATAAAATATTTTATATATGAATATATACATAA
Source organism: Aedes japonicus (assembly GCA_034211315.2). NCBI lineage: Eukaryota > Metazoa > Arthropoda > Insecta > Diptera > Culicidae > Aedes > Aedes japonicus. The sequence goes on from JASCZW010001236.1 coordinate 45,781, forward strand.
GTTGGGATGTGACTATTCGGACGGGGTTTTTTAAAAAACACCTGCACTCTTACACTGCTGAACAACTAATGAATTTTTATTGATATGATTCTTAAAGCTAACCTGCGCTAACTAATAAACTGCTGACCTATCATCATTATACCTGTCGATAGTAGTCCAAGGGTCGGTCGTCGTCGTTTGTGTTGTCCGGATGTTTACTGCTGATGCATGTACGGTTTTGGGGTGTTGTCACTTGGATTTTTGTTGATGCTTTCTGTTGATGCAGCATGCTGGAGGAATGACCGCTGGGTTTGGTGTTTGTTACTAAGTGTTGATGTGGTCCGAATAATGCCTGAAGAATGTTTGCTGGTGATGTCGTTACCAATTGAGTTCATGTATGTGGATTGCTTTGTGTCTGCTGATGTGGTCCGAATAATGATTGTAGGATGTTACAATCTGGGTTTGTGATGATGGCTCGGTTGGTAACTGCTCCCCCTTCGAGATCGGATCGTTTTTTGATGGTTTTGTTCTATGAGTTGGTTTGAGCTGTGGTGTGGGTTCCAAATATATTGAAGTTTTGAATTCATTTGCGTGTTTTCTCGTAATGATGTATGAAGCTACAACTATCACTGAAAAGATACTAAAAGTTGTGAGTCCTACACTGGTGTAGGTTTGTTTGATATTTTCGCTTTCGATAGCAGAAAGCTTTTGTCGGGTATTGATGTGAAGCTCTTGTAGCTTCTGAATTGATATGTCGGGTTTAAAGTTATCTTGTGCTATCTGAACTCCGTCTAGTGATATGATATGCTGATGAGGTTTCATGTAAAGTTCCATGTTGGTGTAGGAATGGTTGTTTAACGTTACTGAACAGTTAGAGAAATATATCAGTACCGTTCCTGTCAGTGTTCTATTGGATAGTTTGCAATTTGTAGACATCGTTGTTGGTGGTGTGTTTTTGATAATGATGTAGTTTTCAGTTAGTTGTTTAACTTCTGTTTTGTTGCTGAGTTCGGTAAAGGGGCATTGACCTGGATTTCCTCGTAATAACTTTGAAAAACAGTTGTCTGTGGAGACATCTGTAAGGTCCTTTCTATTGCATATTGTGTTTTGTTCGATTGCGTGACATTCTCCTTTGATGAAAAACGTTGTATTGGTGCTGAGTAGTGCTGTTGATGAAGGTAATTTCAAGATCTTTCCGTTGATTGGTAGTGGTTCCAGAAGAATTTGGTTGAAGATGGTTGGTTCTAGTTGAGGTATGAAAATGATGAAATACAATGTTTTATCTTTGAAAACTGATCTGATGCCTAAGAACTCGTAAATTTGATCTATGCTAATAAATTTTACATGTTGTGTTTCTAGTTTTTCTCTGATAAGTTCTAATTCGGTTTTGTTTAAAAAATTTCTGGATATTATATCGAGCTTTGCTAGTTGAATGGTTTCAAAAATAGATTCTAAGAAATTTTCAACTTGATCTAAGTGGTATGAAATTTTAAAGGTTTGCATGAGAATGGTTAAATTATGATTATCTGAATTACTGTTTATTCCTTGCTTAACTCTTATGAGTTCTTTTGTTATTTTTGTCTGATGATTATTGATGATTCGTGTCATTTCGTTAATTTGGTTTTCTATTTTTTTTTATTAATAGCTACTTGCAAATTATTTTGTCTTGTAAGATCTTGATTTTTTGTTTGAATGTTGTGAATATCTTGGTTGATTTCAATAAGGTCATTTTCATCAAGATTACCTGTTAATAATTTTATTCCTGACCCTATCAAATTAACATAGGGTTCTTCTATGTGGTAAGAGGTTTTCATAAAGTCTATTTACTTCTCTGTGTTTTCTTAGTAATAATTCTGTTAGCTCGTGGAAGGTTGGAAACATTCTCATGCCTGATATGAGTTTACCAATTTGTGTTAGTATGTTATTGTATTGATCAAGGTCGATTTAATGGTACAGCCTGTCATAACTTTTGATAATTAGGGTCTGTCCTGTCTTTATTGTTAGTAGTTCTGGGTTTGTAGAAAGGTCCTGTAGTTGTATAGTCTGGGTTTTAATTGTCGTCATTGTGGAAAATGGAGTAAGGGTGAACAAGATCAGCATCATGGTTCTGGAATATATAAAAAGTATGTGTTATTTCCGAAGTCTTCTCAAATTTGATTTATGTAGTTTACGATTCGAGTCTCTATGAATGTCTTGTTTTTATCATGAACGACTTGAACCGATTCAAACTTATTCCTAGTTTTGCATTTAATTCCTTGCACTTTATGGTATATTTTGTCATTTTCTAAATAGTCACTTAGGTTCATCTTCTCGGTTTTTATTATGTTGTTCTAGATCCCTTTTCCGAGTTCGGTCAAGCTCGAGAACAACATCATCGTAAATCTTATTGCGGTTCTCTAATATTTGATCTATTTCGAGTGGCATTTCTTCACCGTCCCTTATACAAAAGAAGATTTCCCTAGGTTTCAATTTGGTCGCTGTATGGATTGTTCCGTTATACAAGGTGCAAGCAATTTTGTAGATTTCCTTATTCGTTAAATCGTTATACTTATCCTTGATGCATCTGAAAATCTCAGCGAGGGTACTGTGGAATCTTTCGACTATTCCGTTTGTCTCGCTGCGATTTACCGGTGTGAAATAAATTTGGATTCGTAAATCTTCCAAAAGTCCTCTTATTTCAATTGATTTCATGGCTGGTTCGATATCAGAAATTAGAAGTTGAGGTTTGCCATGTATACTAAAAAATTTCAAGAGTGTTCTTCTGATGTCGTGAATGTTTCTGCTTTTGATCGGTAGAATAACGGCAAATCTTGAAAATTTATCGATCAATGACAAAAACATATCAGGTTGGGATATGAATATATCTAGGTGAATAATTTCTAAAGGTACTTTTGGGGTTGGTGTTTCTCCATGTTTAATTTTGTAGGGTGCTCGTTCATACTTATTTTTATTGCATGTTTCGCAAAGTATAATAAACTGTCTAATCTTCTGTTTCATTCTTGGGAAATAATATTTTCCTGCTAAGTTTTTGAAGTTTTCCCAAATAACTCTATGAGAGAGTTCGTGGGTTTTTCTTATTAAATCGTTTTGCTCTTCTGGGGTTCTTATGTCTTCTAATAAGGTTTGTGAAATTCATACATTCAATATTTTATTCCTTTTATGCTAAAATAGTTTTTGTATACGACCTGGATAGTTGGGATAATTGATTCCGAGCACATGATACAGTTTATTTGTTCCGGGTTCATATATTCTTTGAATATTTTAATTATAGCAGGTACTCCGAATGTTAATTTAGAAATGGTTCGTCTGAACATTCTGGGAAAAATTTCCTCTAATTTTTCTTCTTCTTTTTCATTAATTCGAAGGACTATTTGGTTTGAATGAACATTTATAGGTCGAATGGTCATTGGAACGAGCTCGCTGTCGTCTGTGTCTGCTGATTGCATAGTAGCATCGTCTGACTCGTCATTTTCATTGAGATTTATTTCGTGAGGGACTCGTGATAAAGCGTCTGCGACTGTGTTTTGTTTACCTGGTCTGTACTTTATCTTATAATCGTATTCCTCTAGGTCAAGTCTCCATCTAATAAGTTTACTATTTAGAGTCTTTAGATTTAAACCATAAGTTAAAGGCTGGTGGTATGTGTATAACACAAACTTTCTGCCAAAGAGGTACGGTCTAAAATATTTGCATCCCCACCAAATAGCTAATAATTCTTTTTCAATAGTGGAGAGATTTTCCTCTGATTTTGTCAAAGTACGTGACGCAAACGCTATCGGTTTGTCGTTGCCAACCGTACCTTGAGAAATAACTGCACCGATTGCGTGATTTGAGGCATCGATCGTCAATATTAAATTTTTATTAAAATCAGGATGCTGTAGTATTGTACTACTAGCACAGAGAACAGACATCCAGGCTCGATAATTTTTTTCCCAATTTACTGTGTAAATTTTTAAAAGCAAACCGTTGGAAAAAGAACGCCACCTAGTCTAGGTTTCACCAAACTAAAATTGACAGACTATCAAATTTCAAAGCGCGCAGGTGGCGCCATCAACATTCGATTCACCAAAACTAACGCAAACGAGCTATAATTTCAAAATGGCAGTCACAGAAACTTACACACGGTGGGCACTCCAGCTTGGACGTCTGTTCTCTGTGCTATTAGTGAGAATATGCTTACACTTCTCGAATGCATTAACGAAGTCGGGAGTATGTTTTATGCCTTCTCCTTTTCTTAGACAATTCGTTAGTGGTTTTGCTATTCTAATAAAATCTTGAAATTTTCACTAATATCCCAGAACACCTAGGAATCCACGTTGTTCCTTTTCGTTCTTGGGAATAGGCCATTTTTTAATTGCTTGAATTTTGTGAGGGTTAGGTTTAACACCTTCGGGCGTTACAACATGACCTAGAAAAGCAACTTCTTTCTGTAGAAATTCGCTTTTGTCAATCTGTATCTTCATGTTATATTTTTGGAGACAAGTAAAGATTTTTTTCAAATTTTCTAAATGTTCTTGGAATACGGCCACTTTCCCAGAGGAACTCGGATCCCACAGGTCCTCTTTTAGTGGCCAGTATGGTCAGAAATCCTTAGAATTTCCTCCTCAGACCTATTTTTGGAAAATCACAAAGATCGATATGTCACAAGCCAGGTTTTGGAAAATATTTGTATATGGCCACTATTCTGGTGGAACTTGGATCCCGCAAAGCTAGTGGCCGGTATGGTTAGGTATCCTAAGAATGTCATTCGCAGACCTATTTTTACAAAATCATAAAGTTTGATATGATGTATATATATATATATATATATATATATATATATATATATATATATATATATATACATATATATATATATATATATATATATATATATATATATATATATATATATATATATATATATATATATATATATATATATATATATATATATATATATATATATATATATATATATATATATATATATATATATATATATATATGTATATGTATATATATATATATATATATATATATATCGTTAGAAATGAAATTTGAGAAAATTTTGAGAAAATGGTTTAGTTCCTGAATCCAAAGTTGCTAATAGAATTCTTATCGGTTGAATAGTTCCATAGTAATTGTCATTTTAGTTTCCGTTTTAAAAATGATTTTTGTCGGCATTTTGCGTAATAAAATAAATAAGAAGGCCCACTTGCTTTACACTCATTATTTCCCTCCTACAGAGTTTCAACATCCTACTATGAAAACATAATGAAATCTCATGTCTTGTAATCGAAAAAGGCGAAATCGTTCTTTGTTGGACACATAACGGTTAAAAAATATGTTGTGAAGAGATTTTTTGATAGTTCCAAGTTGGTTCGTTTGCTGAAAAGAAATGTTTTCTACATTTTTTTTCTGAATGCCATGACATTTTTTTTACATTAATATAAGCGAGTGCACCTCATTGCCCAGTGAACAAGCGAACGGTACAGTTCGTTCGGTCCGCTCTCCGTAGCTTTGGAAGTTTTTTACTAGGTGTTATTACAAGTCAAGTCATTTTCAATTAGTTTTTCTCGATCGCGAGTGAAATTCCGTTTCTGAAGAAGAAAACGTTGTGTGATCTAGCAGGGCAACAACGTCATTAATTGCAATTAGCAATATTGCCCCGATCTAAAAGCCATTTTGCTCCGCATCTATACGGCACGCACAACAGCAGTCCATTGTGTGTAGCGTGCAATCGTTCATCTGCTAACCACCACCGACCAACAACATCATCATCTCGTTCAGCTCCACGCCTAGACGGTACACGCGGCCACTGATCGTCGCTCGGCAGCAGCAGCACATTCGTCGCCCGTCTGCAGTAGATCAGTGATACATATAAGATAAGTTTTTTATTAAGATATAAGATGAGTTTTTGTTTCTCGCTCTTGTGTGTGTGTGAGTGTGGAGAGTGACTGAGAGTGTGTGAGTGTGTGTGCTTAGGATTAATTTGTGTATCTGTGATTGATTGTAGATAATAACGTTAGTGGTTGAGCCATAAGCTCCCACAATAGAGCCATGGATGATTTATCGGAAGATGAATCATCTATGGCGCAAAATGATGGGGTAGCTCTCAAAGTTACCCGATCGCGTGCTTATCCAGATAGTTCATCTGGTCCTTGGGTTGTCTATTTTCGGCCCAAAACGAAACCTCTCAACATTTATCAGATTTCAAACGATTTGACGGAACGATTCTCGGCCGTGACCGAGATAATTAAGGTGAGACACAATAAACTAAAAGTCGTTGTGTCCAACCCTAAACAAGCTAACGAAATTGCTGTCTCTCAATTTTTTAAACTGGAATATTTAGTGTACATCCCAGCTCGAGGTATTGAGATAGAAAGTGTGGTCTCCGAAGCGAGTTTTACCCCTGAGATCCTGTTGAAGCAGGGGGTTGGTCGATTTAAGAACCCTCTGCTTCCTTCAGTCAAGATACTCGATGTGCGAAAATTAGGTACAGTATCGATCACTAAAAGTGAAAAGAAGTTTACCCCCTCAGACTCGTTTCGTGTGACTTTTTCTGGTTCAGCCCTCCCTCAATACGTCGAGTTGGGAAAACTTCGACTACCTGTGCGGTTGTTTGTACCTCGGGTCATGATCTGCGAAAAGTGCAAGCAGATGGGACACACGACCTCCCATTGCAGCAATAAGGCACGCTGCTCTAATTGTGGGGAGTAGCACGAGGATGGCGCCTGTGCAGACAGCACACCAAAATGCGCTTTCTGCAAGGAAACTCCTCCACATGCTCTCTCATCTTGCCCGGCGTACAAACAACGCGGGGAAAAATTAGAACACTCGCTAAAACAGCGTTCCAGGCAATCGTTCGCCAAAATGGTTAAAAATGCCTCACCATCACCCAATGCCAATACAAATCCCTTTGCTCCTCTGTCAGATGACGAGTCTGACTTTGATTTGGCTGAAGAGGGAACATCATTCAGCTTTTCGGAAGGTGCTTCACGGAAGCGAAGACGCGTCCGCCCACGGAAAGCTGCTGAACCGGAGCCCAAAACCAGCTTGTCCAATTCAAGGAAAGGTGCAAAAAAGGAAAATCCTAGTCCACCTGGTTTCCGCAGTACTAACTACAGCCAGGACTTTCCATCTCTCCCGGGGACATCCAAAACCCCTGAAGCCCCAATTTTAGGAACAGAAGTCCCCTCCTCTAGTGGGCTGTTCTCATTTGATGACATTGCCGAAGGTATCTTCAAGTACCTCGAAATTTCTGACCCTCTCAAAAGCATTGTTTTGGCAATACTTCCAACAGTGAAGACCTTTTTGAAGCAATTAATAATTAAGTGGCCCCTCCTTGCAGCTATCATTTCCTTCGATGGATAATTTTCCAAATGAGGTCGGGGATTTGATCACTGTTCTACAGTGGAATTGTCGAAGTTTGATTCCTAAATTGGAATCATTTAAATTTTTAGCTCACACTACCGGTTGTGATGCATTCGCTCTTTGTGAAACATGGCTCTCTTCCGAAATCAATCTTCCGTTTCATGATTTCAATATTATTCGTCTTGATCTTGAGGATTCGCGTGGAAGGGGAGTACTTTTGGGGATCAAAAAGTGCTACTCCTTCTATAGAGTGAATTTTCCTCCTATTCCAGGTATTGAAGTTGTCGCATATCAGGCTGTTATTAAAAATAAAAGCCTTTGCATTGCTTCCGTTTATATTCCTCCAAGAGCCTCCATTAACCGAAAACAACTCTCAGATGTTTGTTCGGTTCTTCCTGCTCCGCGGTTGGTCATGGGAGATTTTAACTCTCACGGCACAGGCTGGGGAGAACTGTACGATGACAACCGGTCTTCCCTAATATATGACCTCTGTGACAACTTCAATATGACAGTACTTAACAATGGAGAAGTAACACGTTTGGCTGGTACATCCTCAGTTGGCAGTAGATTAGACCTCACACTTTGTTCGAATTCATTATCGTTGGATTGCACATGGAATGTGATTCAAGATCCCCACGGTAGTGATCATTTGCCCATAAAAATTTCGGTTGCCACCGGGTTCAATCCGTCGAAATCTGTCAACGTCACGTATGATCTTACCCGTCACATCGATTGGAAAAAGTTTAGGACAGCAGTAGATGAAGCCGTAACGACGGTAGAAGAGCTTTCACCGCTGGAAGAGTACAACTTCCTCTCCAACCTGATCTTAGACGCGTGCCTCAAGCTCGACCAGTTACAGGAACGTCATTTTGCAGGAAACCTCCTTCTCCATGGTGGGATCAGCAATGCACCGAGGTTTACCGTAAAAAGTCCGACGCGTTCAAAGTTTTCCGTAGACGATTGCGTAACCGAACTACAAACAACGAGAGCGAGGAGTACTCGGACCAATGGATCCTCAAGTTCGCGCGAAAAGTTTGTCCAGATTCTGTGCCGGCACGGATGATTCCTCGCGAAAACACGAATTCGATAGATGAGATCAGCCAACCCTTTTCAATGGTAGAGTTCTCTCTCGCACTCCTTTCGTGTGGCAATACGGCTCCAGGCGCTGATAGGATCAAGTTCAACTTGCTTAAGAACCTCCCAGACGTCGCTAAGAGGCGCATGTTGAACTTGTTTAATCAGTTTCTGGAACTCAACATTGTACCGGATGATTGGAGGCGAGTGAGAGTTATTGCCATTAAAAAACCTGGTAAGCCCGCGTCCGACCACAACTCCTATCGACCCATCGCGATGTTATCCTGTATTCGAAAGTTGTTGGAGAAAATGATCCTCTTCCGTCTGGACAAATGGGTTGAGACGAACAACCTGCTTTCAGATACTCAATATGGTTTCCGTAGGGGTAAGGGAACGAACGACTGTCTCGCGTTGCTTTCCACAGATATTCAGTTAGCTTTTGCTAAAAAAGAGCAAATGGCTTCTGTATTCTTGGATATAAAGGGGGCTTTTGATTCAGTATCTGTTGAAGTTCTTTCAGATAAACTCCACGCTTGTGGCTTTTCACCATTAATGAATAATTTTTTGTACAATTTGCTGTCAGAGAAACAAATGAGCTTCTCTCATGGAACCTCTACAGCTTCCCGATTTAGCTACATGGGTCTCCCCCAGGGATCATGTTTAAGCCCCCTTTTGTATAATTTTTATATCAAAGACATTGACGGTTGTCTAGGTGACAACTGTACGTTGAGACAACTTGCAGATGACGGCGTAGTGTCTGTCACGGGACCCAATGGGGTCGATCTGCAAGGACCCTTACAGGATACCTTAGACAATTTGTCTACTTGGGCTCTAGAGCTAGGTATCGAATTCTCTACGGAGAAAACTGAGTTGGTAGTTTTTTCTAAGAAGCATAACCCAGCACAACCGAAGCTTCAAATTTGGGGTAAGCCGATAACTCATTCTATGTCCTTTAAATATCTTGGGGTCTGGTTCGATTCAAAGTGCACCTGGAGATCCCATATTGAGTATGTGAAGCGAAAGTGCCAGCCAAGGATCAACTTTCTCTGCACAATTACCGGGACCTGGTGGGGAGCTCATCCACAAGATCTTCTAACGTTGTACCGGACAACGATTTTGTCGGTTATGATATACGGTAGTTTTTGTTTTCAGTCAGCGGCTCGGTCGCACTTCATTAAACTGGAACGTATTCAGTATCGGTGTCTTCGTATCGCGTTAGGTTGCATGCACTCGACTCACACCATGAGTCTTGAAGTGCTGGCTGGCATGTTGCCACTCTCGGATCGGTTTTCAGAATTATCTCTCCGGCTCCTCAAAAGGTGTGAGGTTATGAACCCTCAGGTAATCGAACATTTTGAGAAGCTCCTTGAGTTGAATCCTCAAACCCGCTTCATGACCTTGTACCATTTGTACATAACACAGGATGTCAGCCCTTCGCCGAACATTTCCAATCGTGTTTGCTTCTCCGATTTCGACAATTTGGTTCATTTTGATTTATCCATGAAGCAGGAGCTTCGTGGAATCCCTGAGCATCATCGTCCTATGATTGCTCCGGTGATATTTGCTGCAAAGTTTGGCCAAGTTGATTCCACTAAATCGTTCTTCACTGACGGATCTTTAATAGAGGAGTCAGCAGGCTTTGGAATATTTAATGAAATTTTTAGCGCCAATCGTAAACTTCATTCTCCTTGTTCCGTATATGTCGCTGAATTAGCGGCAATACACTTTACGCTAGAAATTGTTGCCTCGTTAACACCGGATCAGTACTTCATTTTCACGGATAGTCTCAGTTCTATAGAGGCTATTCGCTCCTTGAGGCCGGTAAAGCAATCCTCGTATTTTCTCATGAAAATACAGGAGCTTCTAAGTGCTTTATCTTCGCGTTATTTTATCATCACCTTTGTATGATTCCCTTCTCATTGTTCAATTCCGGGTAATGAGAAACCGGACTCGCTTGCAAAGGTGGGCGCTATGGAAGGCGATATTTATGATCGACAAATCGCCTTCAACGAATTTTTTACTATTTTTCGTCAACAGTCACTCGTCAGCTGGCAGTATAAATGGAGTAAAGGAGATTTGGGGCGATGGCAATATTCTATCATCCCAAAGGTGTCGAAGAAATCTTGGTTTAGCGGGATGGATGTGGGTCGAGACTTCATTCGTGTCATGTCTCGCCTCATGTCCAATCATTATACTTTGAACGCTCATTTATACCGGGTTGGGCTGAGTGACAGCAATCTCTGTGAGTGTGGACAAGGCTATCAGGACGCAGATCACGTTATTTGGTCTTGTGCTGAGCATCGTGGTTTCAGATCGAGGCTTTATGATTCCCTTCGGGCTCGAGGTAGACAACCCAATGTGCCATTTCGCGATATTTGGCTGTACGTGATTTGGGGTACATGAAACTCATTTATGTGTTTTTGACTAACATTAGCCTTAGAGTGTAGTTAGTTTAACCTGTATGTTTACTTTAGGTTTTTTTTTTATATGTGTATGTGTGTGTGTGTTTTTTTTTCTTTTTCAAAAAATGTTCAAGTCAAAAGAAAACCATAAATTGTATAGTTATAAGTGTTTAGCTAATCTAGAATTTAAATTTAATGTGTTATGTAAACCATACTTTAAATTTCCACCCTCTTTCCCATCCTTTATTTGTTATTCCTATTAACCTCGAGACGGCCGCGAGTAATCGGCTCTTTCCTCCTAACTTTAGTTTTAAGATAATTAAAAAAAATATGTATAAAAATATGAAAACTTGGCTCTGTAAAGTTAATTGGATTGAGCCTGTACAAATAAATGATTATTAAAAAAAATAAATAAGCGAGTGCAAGGGGAATATGACCAAAAGGAATCGAAAAAATAAATGTTTTGTCTTTCATACGACACCGCACACATTGTCTCGTAGCAAAGAGCAAAATAAAAAAAATCAGTGGGGTTGTGTACAAGACACGACCGGTTGACGTAGACTACGTTAAACCAAGTGATACATTGTAACGTCAGGGAAATTCTGTGTGGCTATTATTAGCGTTAAAAAGGTTTCAATTATTCGTGCCGGTCGCTTACCCTTACTGATAGAAGCAGTTTAAGTCACAATATGACGGGTGCGGCTCTTATGGGACATTAGACCAGTATGTAAGAAAATTCTATTGTACGCTCTTGAGATATTATTTGGTGGCAATGAAAAGGGCCGTTTGGTTTTATGAAGTCAGTGTGTGGAAAAATTCTCTTGTACACTCTTTATAACTCTTTGGTGGCCCTGAAAAGGGCCTTTTGGTTGAATTGTTGACACGGCCACGGTTGCACGTTTCACGATGGACTATCTTTAAGGCCTAGAAGATAGTTGAGGATCTGTTAGGGAATATGAAATTATTAAATTAATGATAGATTTGCTCATTCTTATAATCATAATCGCTTAACATTACTAAATGTTTTTTCGTATGTCATACTGTGCCTGAATGACCTGCATTTCGGAATTCTCACCATCGCCGGAATAATCAAAAATGTTTTGCATCGTTTGGGGGATTTCAGTACCGACAGGCAGCGGAGGAAATTCTATAATACGCACATACAAACATTTATTTTGACTGATACCTTGTCTCCTTTTCAACATTCACCATTTAAATACCATACTATTCGGATCATTTGTATACAATCTGAGTTGTAGTATGCTTTTGCATAATTCAACTTCAAAGAATCAAAGATTTGCAAATTATGCAATTTCAGCAATTCTGGATTTCAAGGGTAATAATAAACATTAAAATACTCTAGTATTTGATAAAATTCGTTATCAGAAACTATCCGACAGGTTTAGTGATTGTTATGAAAATACAATAATCAATTTCAACATTTTCAGATGTGTAAGCGTCTCTAAAAATGTTCAAAGTTCAGGAAGTTTTATCAAACAGAAAATAACAAAAATTATCTTGCAGTTGTAATAAGGTTATATACAATTATATAGGGTACATGTCCCTTGACTAAGTCGATTAAGTAGGGCACGACTACAATTTTAACTATAACTCATACAATAATACCTGGTACAGACATACAACGTACAGCGTTGTACTTCTTTAGTCTAGTACGTGTTTTTTGGTACTGGATTAAAGTACTTGACAGTTCGTTCAACGGTCAGCGTTGTATGTCTGTACAAGGCATAATTTAGCTAGAAACGATATTCAACTAGGTAAACCTTTGCTAAGATATGCTTAACAAGGCGTCTGCTGTACTGGACCATGAAAAGTCACTAACTAACATTATTGAGTCGAAAACTTTCGATGTATATGGATATCATCAAGGATTCTTGTTCGAACGAATTTCAGTAAAGTTTGATTATTTCATCGCTCCAGGCATTTATTTATATTATCGCTCCGGGCATTCGGCTATATTCGGTATACTATACGGAATATAAAGCTAATAGGCGATACGGTCAAAATTTGGTCAATATCAACTTGACGTATTTCTTTCTATTTTGCATTTAAAAAACCTGAACACCCCTCATTTTGAAGGTGTGTGTGTGTGTAGAATGTTGCTCCTATTTTGATTTTGGAATTCACTCTTCAGTTGTCAAAATGCCGTCCAAGCAAGAAGAGCAGCGGATCAAAATTTTGCTCGCGCTTCGCGAAAATCCGAGCTACTCGCACGCAAAGTTGGCAAAATCGCTAAAAGTTGCCAAATCAACCGTTACAAATGTAATTAAAGTGTTTGGGGAACGTTTGTCGACAGCCAGGAAGTCTGGATCGGGGGGAAATCGAAAACCGTAAGCCGCTGAGACGACAAAGAGAGTTGCCGGTAGTTTCAAGCGAAACCCTAACCTATCTCTCCGAGATGCCGCAAATAAGCTGGGTGTATCGTCTACAACCGTGCATCGAGCCAAAAAACGAGCCGGACTATCGACTTACAAGAAGGTAGTGACTCCAAATCGCGATGATAAATAAAATACGACGGCCAAAGCACGATCCCGGAGGCTGTACACGACGATGCTGACGAAGTTTGACTGCGTGGTAATGGACGACGAAACCTACGTCAAAGCCGACTACAAGCAGCTTCCGGGACAGGAGTTTTATACGGCAAAAGGAAGGGGAAAGGTAGCAGATATTTTCAAGCACACGAAACTGTCAAAGTTCGCAAAGAAATATCTGGTTTGGCAAGCCATCTGTACCTGTGGCTTGAAAAGCAGCATTTTCATAGCTTCCGGGACTGTCAACCAAAAAATTTACGTGAAAGAGTGTTTGAATAAACGTCTGCTGCCTTTCCTGAAGAAACACGGTTGTTCCGTACTGTTTTGGCCGGATTTGGCATCTTGCCATTACGGTAAAAAGGCCATGGAGTGGTACGCCGCCAACAAAGTGCAGGTGGTTCCCAAGGACAAGAACCTTCCCAACACGCCAGAGCTCCGCCCAATTGAGAAATACTGGGCTATTGTCAAGCGGAACCGAAAGAAGACCAAAAAACTGCTAAGGACGAGCAGCAGTTCAAGGCAAACTGGCTTTCTGCGGCGAAGAAGGTGGACAAGGTGGCTGTACAAAATCTGATGGCAGGGGTCAAGCGTAAGGCCCGGCAATTCGGATTTGGAAAAGCGGAAGCCTAACTGAATATTTTTCCTGAATTTTATACTGATTGAACTTGAAAAAGAAATTTAATTTGATTTTTTAAATAAACGATTTCACCGATTTACACGCGTTTTCCCTTGACCAAATTTTGACCGTATCACCCTTTACTTTATAACATCTAAATGACTTTCTGATGTGATCACTCGGCCATTACATTTCAAAACATTAAAATTCTCACTATATTCATTTAGTTATATAGCCCTTCAAAAAATACACAACCGCTCACTCCTACTTTTCCATTGAAAACTTTTATATGCCACATTTTACTATGTGATGAATACATAAGGCCAAAGTTGGGAATATAAGGTTAAATGCGTACCTTAAATATGGTCTATGGTTTTCTTGTGAAATTATTATTCATGTTTCTATGTGAATGTCAGGTAAATTAGTGGATCCATTATGGCTAAAACGTTAAGGAACTCGAAATATATATAAATATATTAGATCTCGCAGAAGAAAGAGAAAGAGTTTTATAAAATATCATTATTCTCTGCAATGTGTATGGGAGAAAAGGTTGGTTAATATATGATAAATTCTAATAAATATAAAATAAACACCTGAGAAAATAATCACGCATTAAAATATGTTCAACGCATTATTTGTATCGATATCATTTGTAGGTTCGTATGATGTAAAAGTACACGGCGCATGTCATCACCAGAATACAATTCATACTATGTTGAAATTTATTAAGACAGGGAGCGATAACATAGAGAGATATTCAATTGCTATGACGACATGCACTTTGTCAAATTGATTTAAATTTAATAAATATCAATTTCCTACCTCGAGTTAAAGGACCTTCTCCAGCGTCAACTAGTTGTTGGCAACGCATAACCTCTTGCTGCTTTCAATTTCGCCCGATAACTACGAGCTCGCTCGGCATCGGTGCATGGTCGTTTCGAAGGATTTCCCGTTTTATGCGCTTCCTGAATCTGCGCAAGGGTTCTGGATCAAATCGGTTAGGCATTCTCACTTTCACTATGTTTCTCAAAATGTTTTTCTTCCTAGAGATAGGACTCTATCCAACGCGAATCGTTAACACAACAGAACAACTGTTTAACACTACTAATTGGAATGTTGATTCGGAATATCATGTTCGACATCGAAAATGGTGTCCGTGATAAGGAATTTGTGTGGTTTAAGGTATGCGACGAAGGGAAAACCAGTTTTGCTAAAACCACGAAAATCCCAATCAAACAAACTCTCAAGCTGAGAATATTAAATTGAAAATAGCAAAGATGGATTTGTATCTGGTAGGATTTTTCGGTGAAATTAAATCAAAGCAACCGGCAGGCTTTGATATAATTGTCACTGATTTTATGGATCCGCTGCATAGTACACTGTTGCCTAGTAACGACTTGGCAAAATCCAGTATGACTGCCAATCGACCGAAATGTAAGATAAACTCTTATTCAAATAACTCTCTTTTTTTTATTTTTTTTTTATTTTTTTATAGTGCCTTTCAGCTTTTGGCGGATTCGGCACTTAAATAACTCTCTTAAATAAGAAATTGAATTGATTTATTGATTCATCGCGCCAACCAGCTAGGAATTTTTTTTTTTCACCGACGGAGAATTGTCCTGCTCGCCTTCCATGGAGACCCTCCCGCAAACAATAGCGTTTTTGAAGTCGTGACGAACAAATCGGCACTAGGCATTAATTTAATTGTTATATAAACAACTCCCTGAACTGGATTGGTTGTCCTCAAAAGGACAGATTATTTATTAGTGGGTTGCGCCAACCAGGGTAAAATTTTCCCGACTGCTCGCCCTCCAGGGAGGCGTTTTGCAGTTGCGGCGGACGAATTGGCACCATGGCGCACAAACCGAACGAAATAAAAAATTAATTCTCGTATAGACAACTCTTTTAATTAAATTGGTTGTCCTCAAAAGGACAGATTATCAATTTATGGATTGCGCCAACCAGCTAGGTAAAATCTTTACCGAAGGCTCGCCTTCCATCGAGCACCGAACTAAATTGAGGATTAGTTCTTTTATTTTAACAGATTATTTCCACCTACTGCTGCTCGCCCCCAAGGAGGCTTTCCCCCAATCAGCAGCGTTTTCGAAGAGCGGCGAAGCAATTGCCACGATGAGGTAAGATGGCGGCTTGCACAAACCGACGCGACAATCGCTGTTTGGGAGAGCCTTGGTGCTTACCACCACCAGCTGCCTCTCTGCGACCAGCTCCACTGCCGGACGAATGAGACAGCTGCGACCATCTTCCAGCGACCAGCTCCGCACAGCTTTAATGCTGCCAATCGAATGAGGCAAAGTGTGCGTTTTATACCGGTCTCAGCAGCATGCGAGACGTACATGGAGAGACGAATGACATGATTGGTTAAAGTCTCTCTCTATTACAAAGAAGAAGAAGATGATGCAAGGCGTTCCTTGCTTCGATTTGAAATCTGTGATAGGAAATTTGGTAAATTTACTCTGCAAAATGACATATTAAGACATCACCTTATATTTGCGTTATTTTCAATAGTTTACTATTGTTTGAGAATAATGTTTGACAATTGAACTGGAGCGCGGTAAAATTTCCGACCGATTGACGAAGAAATCATGAAAATCTATCGTGGATTATTTGAGTTATTCGCCTACAAAACGTACGGTTTATCGTGACGGTCGCAATATTTTAGATTTTCATTTGACACCCTACCCTTGCCGTTAGACGTAGTCTACGTCAAAAAGAATACAGGATGTTAGTGCTATTTGCTTTTCGCCTTTGGTCCCAAAACATTACATCTAGCTTGAAGCGGGAGGTGTCAGCAACAATTGTTAGCTTTGACTAGTGACCATTTTTTTTTCAGAAAAAACCGTTTCTAAAAAATGTCAACCGTTACCATCACTGGTTGGAAGGAGATTCTCATTTCCTGTGGATTTCGCGTGAGCGTCTTTGCTTACGGGTTCTTTTTTTGGCCCTTCATACAACGATATTATGAATTCAGATCGGTGGCCCAATTTGATCTTGCTATTAAGTGGAGCTACGTTCAATCCAAGCGCTAGAAGGGATGGTGGCTACCATACATACATTTGATTATTTTGTTAAATTAGAGCAATGAAACAGTAACAATATCTTAATACAGTGGTGCTCTGTTATGAAAACATTTACGAAAATGTTCCGAAATTATGCTTTTCTGATCAGTTAAGTGTCTCACAGGATGTCATCATATCTGCAACAGAAAAATATATCTGAGAAATTTCCTTATACAATAAAGTTTTTATTTGCTCTCTACTGCTTTTATAATTTTGTCAGTGTTTCAATAAAACTAGATCATGTTGTTGAAAAATATATGCGTACACAGACCATATGACCGTTTCAATGAAACCTTTTTATACCATAAATGACGCTTAAAGTCAGTCATACATATTTTCCCTTACCTTTGTGAGAACCACTAATTTATCTTTATACCTTGTCTGTTGGTACTATATTGTATAGTTGTATTTAAAATGTGATTTGCTTCCAAAAAGTATATTATATTTTCAAAACAATTTTATGTCTGTTTGTGATTAGTAGATTTTTCAAAGGTTTACCTGAAAAAATCTAATGTTCTCTACTGATGACAATATGTTCGCTTAGATTTTACTCCACACTCATGTGAATTTCCTCATAATACACCGGATGAATTTCGTATGAAAAGTATTAGCACAGAGAACAGACATCCAAACTAGAATATATTTTTCAAAAAAACTTGTGAAAGGATTCAAATTAAAATACGTTAAAACACTATTGCCATCTCTCGGGCTGTGGCCACTTGCGATTTTTAATCGAACATGGGTAAGATTCGTTGACCGTGCGGTGAAAGAACTGAACTGCCAAAAAAATTTAGTTGATGAATAAGATTTCAAGTTGGTCAATGGGTGGCGATGCCAGTGCCGCCACGCTATTGCCAGTTCATTACGATTATGAAATGGCCGTTAAATTTCTTACACAGTTTTTGAATATGATTTGGTTGTCTGTTCTCTGTGGTATTAGTGGTTCGTTTTCAGATGAAAAACCTGCTGGTAATAACCACATATATGACACAAATGATTTACTCTCAAAAATAAACATCATACATCATAGTGCCAAAGGAGATCAACCGTCACCGTATCTTGTATAATTGGTACATACACTTCGCAATAGCTTGAGATATATATGAGCATCACTTTGAAATAAACAGGCTTTCTACACTTTCTGTCAGAATGTCGATCTCAAATACATATCAATACATCGATCTTAATACATATCATTAAGATCAAGATGTTGGAGATAGTTTCTTCTGTCCGATGACATTTTCCGTGATTGATTAACCATTTTCGATAAATTCGCAGCGGATGAGCTTGGCGTCTTGTGCATATATTTGAGGTATATTTGTAAGGGAACGTCCATTAATTACGTCACGCAAAAAGTGACTTTTTATAACACCCCCCCCCCCCTTGTCACGTTTTTTAGAAAGGACCTTCAAATTCTTTTGTATGGATTGTAACCCCCCCCCCCTTCACCCCTTACTGCCTGACATAATTAATGGACGTTCCGTAAAAGAGAACAACGTTGGTACTACCAACAGTGTATTGCCCTTTGCACCGAATTTCACTGTAATTTTGTGCCATCCTTCGCACCACTTCGGTTGTTTGTTAAATCTTGTTAGTATCTACGGCCTACACTTCTTTATGATCTAAAACCCCGTTCGCACTACAGCCTATATAACGTGATATAGAGTATCTTGATATCAGCATCTATACATCTAGTTTTCACAGGAAATAATGTGCATGACATTTCATGTCAAGATATTGTATATTACGTAATATAGGTTGTAGTGCGAACGGGGTTTAAAGAATAATACGCCGAAAACGCGAACCAGATTTAACATATCACCGAAGAGGCACAAAGGATGGCACTGAAATTACAGTAACATTTTCGTTGCAAAGTGCAATGTTTGAAATTAGAGATTGAGATATAACAATCTTTCATTGAATTAGGAATTCCTTATGTTTCAAAGTTTGTAGGGGTTTCCCAATATGTTTGGGCCGATGTTCTACAAAGGTATTTTAAGTACCTGATACAAAGATGTATTTTCTTTGCGTACCAACGAACTCTAACTCCTTCTAAATATGAGTTTCTTTTGCATGGAAACTAAAAAGAGAAAGTTAAAATCCTTTTATAGCTCTCCGGCAAAGAAAAATAGGAGAAAATGTTGCTATCCATGCTTATGCTGTGTGCTTATGCTTATGCTTATTCCGATATTATAAATCAATTGCATAAAGCTGATATTTTACTTCGATAAACATAATCCACAAAAATAAACAGATAGGATCCTACTATAATGAAGGTTAGACGTGATAGATGAAAAATAATGAAATGAGGAAATTTGGTTTTGGGAAAATGATTTATTTTCTGAGAAGAACCACTTCTTACGAAAATTGTACTAAAGAATAATTGTACTAAAAAAAAAAGTCAAATGAAACGGGAGTGAAGGTATTATATAGTTAAGACAGAAAAAGACGTTTGATGGCTATCCTAGACAAAATCGTCAAAAAGTCGAAAGTAACATTTGTAAACAATGACTTAAAACGTAAATTTCCTGAAAATATCAGGTTGTGAACATCGATATTCACTACCGACGGGAAGATTATGACTCACTTTATCTGTTTCTGGTGCTATTTTGTTTATCGGAGCAAGCAGATCCCAGAAAAATACGCTAGAAATCATTGTTTACAAATGTTACTTGTGACCTTTTGACTATTTTGTCTAGAATTAAGCTTATCACGTCTGGGTGTGGTAGTGTGCCTTCTGGAATTGCGCGCGTTTTGGACATTAACCTACACGCTAAGATTATTACTACGTTACTACTTACGTTACTACTTACCCATATTTGAGTATTTTTTTCCAAACAAATTTACTCAAATATGGGTAAAATCAACTTATCAACTTGCACTATTTTTTGCGATCATGGGTCTATTTTTAGATCAATTTTATACCAGATTTGTATCAGTGAAACTTGAATATAACTAGCTAAAATAGACCAACTTTGCGTTCCCCGCACCGGTGTTGTATTTCTTGTTGTTAAACCAGCCAACACCTGTCATCCTGTCGATCATTCAACATCAGAGGTCAGAAGTTTTGTTTTCAGAAATCGCAGATTTTTCGCAAACGTTCAGCCACAGACAGACGTTTAAGCAAGAACAAAATTAATCGATAACTTTGTGTAAATTTTCAAATCGCTAGCAAGCGCTAGCGTAAGCAGTTGCTGCTTCACTAACGCTACGTAGTTCACTTAGTCGAGGTGCCCGCTGATGTAGCGAAGTTGTGGCATCTGCTAGCATGTCAAAATATCACTCCGTCGTTCGCCACATGCCATCCGATATTGACACGATGTTTTGACGTGCAATTACATGCCACACAGCGGCTACAAAACTGACAGATTTGCTTTTTGCTAAATGCTTATTGACATTTGGCGATTGCTTTTAAACTGACGGTTGCTAAATTTTACACACGCCGAGACTCAAGCTTGAATGGCTGTGGTTTAGCCATTGATTGGTTTGACCAAATATTTTTTAATGACAGTAGTGCGTCGTTAGCTGACGACAAGGAAAACTTGTTCTATCGTTTAGCTGAAGGTGAGTGTGTGAATGCATGCATTTCATTAAAACGATATTAGATAATGCTGATTTGAAGTTTGGCAGCGGATAAACAAGAGTCGAAACGGAGAGAGTCACAGCCTGGATGACGCCCCAACGTCGACCGTGACTTCCGTTCCGGTCAAAAGAAGCTGATCCAGGACTACTTTGGCGACACGCAAACCTACAACGAGAAGCACTCTCTGCGTTTCCGTATGCCAAGGGAGGTGTTCCTGGACATAATGCGACAACTAGAGTCAACTAGAGGCTTCTCCAAAATTTATCTGTATGAGCTATTTGCAAGTGCTTAGCATGAACAATCTATTAATAAACAGATTGTTTACTTTGAAGACTTCATTAGTTTTCATTTTCGAGCAATCGAAATACTATTCGGAATCTTGGAACCTCCGCATTTCGATCTAGTCAGCATTTTTCGGAAAATGCAGTGGCTGTAAAAAAACTAAGACAAGCATTCGATATTTAGGAACTAAACGAAAAGGCAATTCATCATAGCACCGGGAGCAAATAGATGTAATTCAGCATCCGAGACGAGCAACACAACGGCTCACATATATACTTCAGAATATACTCAATAAAATTGAGTTATTGTTTAGTAAGAGCTAAAATTTTACTCAATAATTGGTATTAGCAAGTAGCGTGTAGTGTTTCGGAGCGGCATTTTTCTTGTACCAAATTGCTGCAAGAATAGATCACAACATATACCAGTTTTAAAATGATGCAAAATAGATCCGGTATAAAACAAAATTTACAACACCGGTGCAGCGATGTTTTTGCGTTTGGTCTAAAGAAATAAATCCAATCCACGATTTGGATCGCCGTTGAAGATGCCCTTAGCGTGTACACACTAAGTGTAGTTTACCCAAATATGGGTGAAGAATACCCATAATCGTGAAAAGTGCACATACCCATATTACCCATAATATGGGTAAAGTCAACTTTATCCAGAAATGAGTATGTGCACTTTCTTACGGTAAATTGAGCTTAGCGTGTAGCCAACAGCTGTTAAAAAGATCTTTTCTATCGCGAACCTCAATGAAAACTTTTAGGGAAAACAAATATTTTATAAACGACGAAAGACACGATGGTGTGCTTGCGTTAAAAGCTGGGGGTGCGACACATCTAAATCCAGATTCAAGATGATCGAAAAATCCAACGCTAGCGAATCAATCTCTAAAAAATCTTGTTTCAGCTTGTGAATCTTAATCCATCAACTTGCATCGTGTTGCATCTTTTTGAAGTAAATCTTTAAAATCTTCATCAAAATTTTTAAAATCAAGCTGAACAATGCATTTGGTCCTAAGAAACATTGAGAGATTCTCTTCGTCGACTTTCTCTTCCGTTAATAGTTTGTCTATTAAACGATTTGCTGATGTGTGTGACGTATTGGATCCTTAATTACACTTTATATTATCGTACCAAGTGTTGAAAATACTTGAACATGTGTTTACATAGCCGTAGGAACGCAAAGAGAAAGTTGACGAAGAGAGTCTCTCAATGTTACTTAGGACCTAATGCATTGTACAGCTTGAAATCTTGTTTCTATCTACTAAGCGTTCGTACATCGTACAAAAGCAAAACCAAAAAAATCCTGGATCGGAGATAGCGACGCACCCCCTGGTTAAAAGTCACTTAATACGTAGTATCAAAATTTTTGTAAACATTTTTGAAACACTGCGGAAACAAATCCATTCGCCGAAACACTGATGTCGTTTTTGGTTATTGCCAGTGCGGGACCGGGTTCGCCCTAGGTTCGCCCAGCTATCAAAACTTTTTTTATTTAATCGGGTAGGATCTGGATCCACTCTGGATTCGACGAAACATCAATGAGGTTCGCTCTTAACTTTTTTCGAACCCAACCTGGGTGAAATCATGAACTGTCAAAATAAAATGTTAATGTTTGTTTATGTTTATTCATCCAGTGTTGTTGTTAATTCAGCCAGTAATTTAAATTAAGGGTTTACTTATCTGCTCATCTGATGCGGTCAATATCATAGATACTCAAACGTGTTTGCCCATATGCGAATTCGCCCCATGAATTTGATCTAGTTGGTGCTATATTTTACCGTTTGTGATGTAGTGTAACGATCTAATTTAACATATAGATTTATCGATTTTTCTGTTTTACGAACCGGTTAGCGAAGAACAAATCATTTTGATGTTTCTCAGATCGTTGGTGGGCAGAGTCAGTTGTTCAACAAACTATGTAAACTATGTGCAATGACATGCTCATATATGGTAATGCTGTTGCTCAACTATTAAGCTTAGTGGCGTTTTAAGCACGCACACTATCGTGTCTATTTTCGTGTAAAAATGATTTGTTTTCCCACAGTAACTTAAAAATGGCTTACCATTTTTAATCTTTTTGACAGCTGTTTGTTATGTTTTCGTCCAAAACGCACTGCCACATTTCTAGAATGCACACTACCACACCCAGAGGTAATAAGCTTACTGGTCAATTTTAGCAGTTCATTAAGAGATTGGAGAAACTTTAATCGATTTGGCTTACTCTAAGGCGGAGTCACTGTTGTTGGGTTTGAGCGTATGTATGGTCCATTATTTAACAAATTTTTCAACACAAATTTTTCATTACGGCCTTACTGATAAACGTAAACAATGGCTTCTTTCATGAATTTCTCCTGGCACAAAGGCTACCCATGATAGCCTCCAATTCTATCGGATAGGTGAACTCTTCCTCTTGGAAATGACCCTGGTGGAATGATTAGGCGAGTTTTCAGTTACGAGAAATTCGCGGAATAACCAGCGTTTACGTTTGTCAGTTAAACCCTAATGATAAATCTTTGTCGGTTTGTCGAGAACAATACTAGACAATAAAGTCAAAGCGTCGAGAGTAGCATTCGTAAACGATTTGACTGCTGATTAATTATTTTTGACGAATTTGGCTAGAATAGGCGAATCCAGGTTGAAAAAGAAGATGACATCGAGTGTATAGTCACTAGATTCATAGTCTGGCGGATACAACGACGGGAGCCAATTTGAACTGTCACTTGGCGGAACCAATCGAGCATGTCTCAAGTAATTCATGTTAAGGGCCTAAATTCAATTTGTAAACAATGAATATATATATCGATTTCTCTTGAATCTTAAATCACTCTCGTGAAATGAAAGCAGCATTTGGTAGAAGAATGTTAGTTCTACCATATGGAGTAGCAGGATTGGTGGGATTCTCGTAATACGTGAGAAATCAACGTTTAAAGTCATGGTTTACAAATGGCTTTAGTCCTTTCACATAAATTACTCGAGATATGCTCGATTGGCTCCGCCAACTGACAGTTCAAGTTGGCTCCCGTCGTTGTATCCACCAGACTATGAATCTAGTGACTATAATCGAGTGGTGATAAATCTGACAGCTCTCATGTTCCAGTATAGGACGAAAATTTTTAAATACTTGCAATAAATTTAAATGAAATTTTCATTTTTTAAATTTTTGAGTAGTTTTGGATTTTTCTTCCATCAAACAACAAACCGCTTCGAATTGAAATTTCATATGAATTAATTAAGAAACCTTTTTAAATTTTCGTCCTTTACCTAACATAGGAGCTGGCAGATTTATCACCACTCGGTGTCTTCTTCTTTTTTCAACCTGAATTCGTCCATAGCCCATGAATCCAAGTTGAAGAAAGAAGAAGACACCGAGTAATGATAAATCTGTCAGCTCCCATGTTAAGTAAAGGACGAAAATTTAAAAAGGCTTCAAAAAACTTCAAATGAAATTTTAATTAAAAGCAGTTTGTTGTGTTAGTTGTAAGTTTTTAGAAGCATTTTACAATTTTCGTCCTATACATGAGAACCGTCAGATTTATCACCACTCGGTGTAAACTATAGTCACTAGATTCATAGTCTGGCGGATACAACGACGGGAGCCAACTTGAACTTTCAGTTGGTGGAGCCAATCGAGCATATCTCGAGTAATTTATGTGAAAGGCCTAAAGCCAACATGTAACACTCACGTCAATGAACGGAAAATATTTTCCTAAATCTAACTACATTAAATAGACATGTTACCCTGAAAGCAATGTTTTATTTACACAACAGTAGATTTAAAGTCCTCATGCAACGAAACCGGGATTGTGAATCAAATTGCGTTTTTTTTTTAATTTTAAGTGAGTTCTAAAATCACGTTTTAATATAAACAACATAATATTCATACTGAATCACAAACATTTTCGTAGCAAAAATCAGTTGGCTTTATTAATTACTTTTAACCGGAAAAGGCGCAAATCTCGAGAAATTCATGTTAAGGGCCTAAAAGCCATTTCAAGCAAAACAATGCAGTAGGTCCAAAGTAACAATGAGAGACTCTCTTTGTCGACTTTCTCTTTGGGCTCCTACGGCTATGTAGAAACATGTTCAACTATTTTCAACATACAGTACGGTAGTATAAAGTGTGATTATGGATTCAATACGTTGAAAACATCACCAAATCGTTTAATAAACAAGCTTTTAACCAAAGAGAAAGTCGACAAAGAGAATCTCCCAAACGTTGACTTCTCACGAATCACGAGAATCCCACTATATCCTGTTACTCCATATGGTAGAACCATAGACTAACTCTAAGACCAGTAGGTCCCGAGCAAACACGATTTTTTTCCTGGCTCAGTCAGTACTAGCACATCGGTTCCAAGCTCGGTCCCATGCTTAAGAATGCGCCCCTAATAATGAACTCACACGAACACACTCTCAAATATTCTGTCAAAATAACACAGCAAATCAAAACAAAGGCGCAAGCATGTTTACTCAGGTGCTGGCTTCAAGGTGTACCTCGGAGCAAGGAGCTCTACAAAAGTGAACCAATTTCAAATCGCTAGTTGCATATTGATTGTTGTTCGAACTAACATTCTTCTACCAAATACTTCTTTCATTTCACGAAAGTGATTTGAGATTCAAGAGAAATCGACATTTAAAGTCATTGTTTACAAATGGCTTTAGGCCCTTATCATGAATTACTCCAGAATGTACAATTTCTACGAATTGCCCTGCATTGTTACTTAAGACAAATAGGTCTTCTAAAGAAGTCAGATAACATACGTAACATCGAAAAATATTATGAATGAAAGTCAGTTGTATGTCTAGCTTGAAAGGAATTGTGCTTTATAGTTTGGACAGTATGTTGTATCATAGTAGTAGCATCGGTTGAAACTGATAACGTTATTTCTCGAGTAACTCTAGAAAAAGGTTAATCACTCTTGATTTATTTTATGGGTCGACTTTCCATTCAGTTTATTACAAAAAAAAAACAAACGCAATTTCTTGGGTCGACAAAAGACATTACAGGCTTGTACCAATAAATAATCAAATGGAAAACGCTAGTGCAGCAATGTTGATCAGAAAAAAGACATTGACACACACAAAATATCGATCAATAACGATATTTCTTTCTCTAGCGCAATGTAATATATGAATATGAATAGGTACAATGAATATTTTTTCTTGATATAAGGTTTTCAACAATCATGTGTTGGGTAGTTTTAAAACATTCGTATTAGACAGTAAAATTTCTTAATAGGACAATACTAAGCAATGAAACTAAATTCGTTGGTTCAACAGATTTACAGAATCTCGACGTCATATTCATTTATCTATTCACTTTTTAGGCTCTAATAGTTTCAGTAATCACATCAAGTTCTCGCCATTAAGATATGGCATCACCATTCAGTTATGTTTAATCATTATTCTGCAGTTATTTTGTACATACATACAATGGAAGCATCAAAAGGAGTCTCAATACATTCATGAAAGTGTGTTTTAAGTTGTCTAAATTGAGCAATCTTATAAAGCAATGCGTTCCCGAAAACCATGCCTTGTGTTTTAAAAATAAATTTATCTACGTACTTCCTAGACGGACACCAAAATATCATACGCTCATCACAATTAACGCGAACACATTTTAGTTTGTGTGGCTTCCATTTTCCAGTTTCACTTTCTTTTTGGCTTGATCTATAACTGCTGTCGCTAAATAGTTCGATCCTTCTAGGTGAAGCGTGCTCTGTCGATGAGATTTGCGTACGAGACAAAATACAGCGATCACCAATAGAAAACCTCCAAAGGCAAACAGTGCAATTGTTAGGACAAATTTGGCTTTCGCTGGGATGGTTGTAGCCACTTTCATCAGCTCGAGTATTTGATCAGGAAGAGAATCGATACCCTCTTCGAACCATAATATTGGGAAGACAATGTCTGGGAAATTTGCAACCTGCTTGATATCTACCACCTGACTCACAGCAAGATTAATCTGGATTCGCGCTCTTGCCCGAAGTGCTGTTCCCATTTCCTGCAATAAAAAAAAATAAAAATAAAAAATGTATAAAATACAAACAAATATAATGTGAGAAATATTGAGATGAACTAAGCAAAAAACTATTTTTGAAACATAAAAAACAACTAACTCCAGTTCGATAGGTTTGTGTTGACATAAAACTACTAGAAAACGTGATGATCCATACAAAAAAAATTGAAGGTCCATACAAAAAACATGACAAGACCCCCAAGGAGGGGGGGGGGGGGTTGGTTGGACAAACACATTCAGGTATAAA
This sequence comes from Aedes japonicus, assembly GCA_034211315.2. Classification (NCBI taxonomy): domain Eukaryota; kingdom Metazoa; phylum Arthropoda; class Insecta; order Diptera; family Culicidae; genus Aedes; species Aedes japonicus. The sequence continues at coordinate 72,970 of JASCZW010001236.1, forward strand.
AACATCTACTGTACAACCACAACAGTGTCAGATCTACTAAGAACCAACAATCAATATGCAACTAGCGATTTGAAATTGGATCACTGTTGTAGAACCCCTTAGTCCGAAGTACACTTTGAAGCCAGCACCTTACTATACATATTTGCGCCCTTGTTTTGATTTGCTGTGTTATTTTGACAGAATATTTGAGAGTGTGTTCGTGTGAGTTCATTATTAGGGGCGCATTATTGAGCTTGGGACCGATATGCTAGTACTGACAGAGCCAAGAAAAAAACGTATTTGTATGGGACCTACTGGTCTTAGAGTTTGTCTATGTGAGAACTGTTGAAAAATAAAGGTCAACAATTAGTTGATCGTAGCCTTCTCGTGGAATGCCTTATTGAGAAGTAACAAATTTGTTTGAAATTTGCTTGATACTTCAACACCCTTTATTTGCAAACTTAGCCCACTGATTTCGTTAGCTTGATTTTTTTTAAATGCCTTGAGGAGCTTAATTGGCATACAAAAAAAGAAGAGAATAAACGGGAATCGACAGCAGCACGTTTGGTAGTATGTTAAATGCAGTTTTCGTACGGATTTTTTTGTCTGATTTTAAGTCTGTTTTAAGACTATGCCAGCTGCATTCACTCTATCCAACACAAAATTTCATAATAAAAACTAAATTTAAGTGATTTGTAAAGGGCGATACGGTCAAAATTTGGTCAATATCAACTTGACGTATTTCTTTCAATTTTGCATTTAAAAAACCTGAACACCCCTCATTTTGAAGGTGTGTGTGTGTAGAATGTTGCTCTTATTTTGATTTTGGAATTCACTCTTCAGTTGTCAAAATGCCGTCCAAGCAAGAAGAGCAGCGTATCAAAATTTTGCTCGCGCATCGCGAAAATCCGAGCTACTCGCACGCAAAGTTGGCAAAATCGCTAAAAGTTGCCAAATCAACCGTTACAAATGTAATTAATGTGTTTGGGGAACGCTTGTCGACAGCCAGGTAGTCTGGATCGGGGGGAAATCGAAAACCGTAAGCCGCTGAGACGACAAAGAGAGTTGCCGGTATTTTCAAGCGAAACCCTAACCTATCTCTCCGAGATGCCGCAAATAAGCTGGGTGTATCGTCTACAACCGTGCATCGAGCCAAAAAACGAGCCGGACTATCGACTTACAAGAAGGTAGTGACTCCAAATCGCGATGATAAACAAAATACGACGGCCAAAGCGCGATCCCGGAGGCTGTACACGACGATGCTGACGAAGTTTGACTGCGTGGTAATGGACGACGAAACCTACGTCAAAGCCGACTACAAGCAGCTTCCGGGACAGGAGTTTTATACGGCAAAAGGAAGGGTAAAGGTAGCAGATATTTTCAAGCACACGAAACTGTCAAAGTTCGCAAAGAAATATCTGGTTTGGCAAGCCATCTGTACCTGTGGCTTGAAAAGCAGCATTTTCATAGCTTCCGGGACTGTCAACCAAGAAATTTACGTGAAAGAGTGTTTGAATAAACGTCTGCTGCCTTTCCTGAAGAAACACGGTTGTTCCGTACTGTTTTGGCCGGATTTGGCATCTTGCCATTACGGTAAAAAGGCCATGGAGTGGTACGCCGCCAACAACGTGCAGGTGATTCCCAAGGACAAGAACCGCCCCCCAACACGCCAGAGCTCCACCCAATTGTGAAATACTGGGCTATTGTCAAGCGGAACCTAAAGAAGACCAAAAAAACTGCTAAGGACGAGCAGCAGTTCAAGGGAAACTGGCTTTCTGCGGCGAAGAAGGTGGACAAGGTGGCTGTACAAAATCTGATGGCAGGGGTCAAGCGTAAGGCCCGGCAATTCGGATTTGGAAAAGCGGAAGCCTAACTGAATATTTTTCCTGAATTTTATACTAATTGAACTTGAAAAAGAAGTTTAATTTGATTTTAACGTAGGACTACGTTTTTCTTTTCTATACCGGGTGCCGTTTCAAAATTTTGAAAAATGAGAGCGTTACGCAAAAGTGAAAGGTTTTTGAACGCTTATAGCTCTCGTTCGACTTCACAAAATGACTTCAGTCATACACCATTTGATCAAACAGACTCACAAATTTTTCGCATTGAAATTTGAAAGAAGTTCAATTACTATAAGTAGTTCAATTTTTCATTTGAAAATGACCTTCCTTTGCTCCCATACAAATTTGCATATTAACAGGTTGAAAAATGTGTTTTCCCTAGCAAGGTCATAGGGAACGAGTAACAAATGTCTTCTTCTTCTTCAAAATAACTTTTCCCCGTCTCACAACAATTTCTGAACGCACAAAGCTATTGGTCGAAAATGACATCATATTTGCTCTACGCTCTGATTGGTTCATACTGCCGCATTTACCGTGCCAGCAATTGCGAAACATGTGGGAACGACCAACCAATCAGTTCACGCTGTGCATCCGTATGCGACAGACGTGTAGGCGAAGCATGTCGGTGGAAAACGCTGCTAGTGAAAACAAAATGACCAGAATCATCCCACATCACCTGCAGATGGCCAGCCACAACGATGAGGAGCTGAACGAAGGAAGAAAGCCCAAGGGGAATCGCACTATTTCTCCCGCGTCAATTAAATCCGTCCTTTTCAGGACGACCAGCTTACTAACTAAAGAGTTTGGTTGAAGTTTTCTCTTGTGTTGTTTGTAATTCAGGCTCGGCTGCTGTTTGTAATTCGTCACGGCTGAACATAGCATTCATTAAACTCCAAGTCCCGGAGTGAATCACAAAGAACTAACGAACGAAATTGACGAATCCTGGTTGAACAAATAAGAAGACACCGAGTGGTGATAAATCTGACAGCTCCCATTTTAGAGTATAGGACGAACATTTTAAAATGCTTCTAAAAAATTCAAATGAAACGCTAATTAAAAGCGGCTTGTTGTATGATCGAAGAAAAAACCGGAACTGTACAATTCCTATTGTTCAGTTCTGAATTTTCCTTCCATCATACAACAAACCGCTTTCAATTAGAATTCCATTATTTTTATTTTATTTTTATTTGCTGAAAATGTCTTTATTGATTAGATTTGCATTTTTCTTCAATCATTCAACAAACCGCTCTTAATTAGAATTTCATTTTAAGAATTTAGAAGCATTTTAAAATGTTTGTCCTATACTCCATGTCCATGGGAGCTGCCAGATTTATCACCACTCGGTTTCATATTCTTTTTTGAACCTGGATTTGTCAGTTCTAGAAGGGATAATTCAAGCCGGAACTGCGACACGTCAGAAACCGACCATGTGGTTGAGTTCGTCATAGTTCCTAGTTGTGCATACCGGATTAGTTGCTGTCAGTGGCAAGCAAATTAGGCAATTTCTGTTAAGAAAATCATCCATCTAGCGTGCACTAATTAAAACTAATTACTGTGGCACAATGGCTAAAGTTCGTCCCCTTTGATGCAATTTGTATCACACTACCTTCGTTGGTACCGCCTTCTTTTGTTCAATAGCATCCAACGCCATAACATACCAACTCTTGGCAGAATTTTGATTCAGAACCGACTGAAACTTTTGCGGGTCCTAGGGGGAAGGATACCTGGTGGTTCGAGAGTGACGCTGCAGTACATCGGAAAGACGACGATACTTCCAGTCATATTCCACGGCTGGGGACTGGTAAGCAGAGGCAATGACAGAGTGAAAAAGGTGTTGGAACCAGTCTACAATGGCATGATCCGAATAACATCCGGAGCGTTCCGAAGTAGTCCGATACTGGCTCTGTGTGCCGAGTCAGGGGAAATTCCGTTTAATTATTTCGCCTGCAAACGTCTGATCGCCAAGGCATCTAAGTTAGAGGAAAGGAAGGAACTAGGAAACAGCACCAGAACATGGCCATTAACAATTCGCGCACAAGTATGGTTTGAGGAGCTGACTGGTCATGAGCTCTCCCCGGTTGTACCAAGACCTTTGCCACTCAACAGAAGCTGGAACGATAAGCCGCTATCTATCGACCGATCATTTCTAGCTGAGTTCAAGATGGGTGAACCTGTTAGTAAGGCCAAAGCAATCTTTTGCCATATGAACGAAACAAAATACCAAGGGTACCATAAAATCTTCACGGACGGATCGTTAGACGAAGAGGAGGGAGTTGGATTTGGTATAGTTGACGGAGAACAAGAACGTTGCGGTCGCCTACCGAAGGAATGCACTATTTTTTCGGCAGAAGCGAGGGCCATTACGCTGGCTCTAAGGAGAGTTAAACCGGAGGTTAAAACCGTGCTTTTCACAGATTCAGCCAGTTGTCTTGAAGCTGTCGAGAAGGGCAAGTGTCCACATCCCTGGATTCGGGAAGCCCAGCGGGAATTAGAGCGAACTGGTGCAACGATTTGTTGGATCCCGGGACACACTGGGATAGTAGGGAACAACAAAGCGGACAAGTTGGCTAATCAAGGACGAACAGCCCAGTTGGAAAGTTACGTGATTCCAGCGGTCGACCGGATTACATGGAGCAAGCGGATCTTAATTGATGTGTGGGAAAATCAATGGGTACAAGCAAGGGAAGTAAAACTTCGAAGGATCAAACCATCTACGGCAGCGTGGCCCGATCGGCCACAAAGACAGGAGCAACGGATCTTAACCCGACTGCGAATCGGGCATACAAGGCATACACATGGGTGGCTGATGGATAAGGAGGCAGAGAAAATGTGCGTTTGCTGTGGTGTTAAAATATCAGTGGAACACATACTAATAGAATGTAGGAAATATGAGGAGGAACGGAGGCAATTAGGAATGGAAGGAACGATAGGTGAAATTCTTGGAGTAGGAAAAGAGAGAGAAGAGAAAGTGATCGAATATATTAAAAGAATAGGATTAGAGAAACAAATATGATGTAAATAAGCTACTTTGTAAAATATTTTAAGAGGCGAATGACCAATGGGTTCAAGCCTCTCTAATAAATAACAACAACAACAACAACTGATTCAGTCTTACAACAGTCGTGGAGCTGTGCAGTGACTGTTGCAACGCAGCAGGTGGCAGCAAGCATCCTGGAGGGTGCACTGGTGAGCAGTTGTGGCCCAAAGAGGCGTTGGTACAGTTGGCTGTTGGTACCGATTCTCCTGTCAACCTCGCTGCGAGGAATATTTTTCCTAAAGCCTGCAATTTGGCGGGAAAAAGCCGCCCGTAACGAGACAAAATTCCACAAAAGCCCAAGTGGAATCACAAACTATTCCTCCCCGTCAACTAAACCCGTCCTTTTCAGGACGACAAAATCAGTTTATTAACTAAAGAGTTTGTTTGGTTGTATTTTTCTACAGTGTTATTGGTAATTGAATATAGCATTCATTTACAAAGAACGTTGAACAACTAACGAACGAAATTCTAGAATGGATAATTCGAGCTGAACTGCGACACGTCAGAGACCGACCATGTTGGGTTCGTCGAAGTTCCTAGTTGTGCATAGCGGATTAGTTGTTGGCAGTGGCTAGCAAATTAAGAATATTTCTGTTAAGACTAATTAAATTGTGGCTCAATAACAGAAGTTCGTCCCGTTTGATGCAATTTGTATCACATTGAGTTCATTGGTACCGCATTCTTTCGTGCAATAGCATCCGACGCCATTACCAGCTCTTAGCAGAAAATTTGATTCAGTCTTACGGTAGTCGTACTGCTGTGCAGAGCACAATGTGCTGTAGCAACGCAATAGGCGAGCGAGCACACTGGTACACTGGTGAGCATTCGTTATCCAGAGAAGTTGGTGCAGTTGGTTGTTTGAGCCGATGCTCCCGTCAGCATCGCTGTGAGAAAGAAGGCTGCTTGAGCCTACGAGTTGATAGGAAAAACCCGCCCGTGACAACGTCCAGAACGGGACAAGAATAATTTTGAGATAGTGAAATGTCGAAGCATTAATATGGCTGCAAGTATGTCTTTCAATAGTTATCTTCTACGCGTTAAAGATTGTGGCCGTAACCATCGTAGAAAATACAATTAGGGCCGTATCATTATTAAAACCAAACGATCCTTTTAGGGCGACCAAATGCTATCTAGAGAGTTAACAATAGAATTTTCTTACATATTTACTTCCCAATGCTGATCTATCGTTCAATTAGCACCATTTCGGCCTAGACGTCTATCGGCAATAATAGACTTTGAATCCCCAAATAGACCACAACCATCTGCAGCAAGGTGGAGATTCAAACCGCCTCTTGATCATGCTGCCGAGAGAGCTAGCTAAACACGAGGTTTCCGAGCGAACCGAAACCGTGTTCAAGTAAACCATCCTCATGACGAAATCAAGATGTGGCCGTAGCTGTTCCCTTGAACCCAAAATGGCCCTTTTCAGGACCATCAAAACAACTGGAAAGAGAGTTGACATGTGTTTGGGAATGCTGGGGGCTTGGTTTTGGGGTGTTTGATTTCGAAAAATATCTTTCGTGTGCCGAAGCCGTAATGTTTTCGACATTAGCAGTGTTGTACACATAGGCTGTACAAACCGTATGCAATTGGGGGTGAACGAAACCAGTCTCTTAGGTAAAAGTTTCCCTAATGTCTAATAACTCATTCGCATTACAAGGGATATTACGTGATATAGAGTATCTTGATATCATATGTCAAACATATTATTTGCAGTGAAAGCAAGATGTATGAATGTAGATACCAAGACAGGCTATATCAATAAAAGTGTAAAGGAATTAGATTTGGAAGGAAACCAATGTCGGCCACTCTTTAAACAATCAAGCGATCTATATTGCACATTGCTTCGTAGTCCTACGTCAACTTTGCGTACAACCCCATTGGGCTGTCCCTTATAGTTTTTTAAATAAACGATTTCACCGATTTACACGCGTTTTCCCTTGACCAAATTTTGACCGTATCACCCTTTACTTATGATTTATTTGCCGATTCTTAAGGAAATAAATTTAATCCTCTCTTTACTGATTTTGTCCTTTTGGTTTGCGACATTTGAAAAATATACAACCACTAACTCATACATTTCCATAGACAATTTTACCAATCACAACAATGTAACTACGACAACAGGCCATACTTGGGTTTACAGTTTTTTTTTAAATCATTATTGTTTCATATAGGGTATGTGTCCCTTAACTCAGCCTAATATACAACAGTCGATTACATTTTTTATTATAACTCATAAAGTATTTGAGCTAGAAACAAAATTTAACTAGCTATACACATGCTACACACTTAGATTTTTTTACAGAAATCTGTAAAGTTTTCCGAATTCTCAACAGTTGAACGTTCGGTAATCCGATTTTACGAATTTCGGTGAAATTTAACAGATATCTGTAAAAAAAATTACCGTAGGGAGTTGGCTGCGCTGTTGATCCAAGTGGTTGCAAACCAGTTTGCGCGTTTGGTATTTGCAATTTTATGTTTTTTTCACCTGTAATACCCTACAATTTCGTCGTGTTCCTCGGAGTGTGGTGCCAGTGTTGAGCATCGAAAATCTCACTCAAATGTGGACCTAGGTAGTGAAAATGAAAAAAAGTGTCCTCAATCGAATAAAATTTTCTTCATCAGTTCCCGTCGTCATGGTTGTCATGCCAGCAGAATCAACAACGCAAGAAGAGCTGGTGTCGTTGAAGCGGTAGCGTAATGAACGTTACTTGTGTTGCTAGCTTGCGGTTGTTTGAACTTTGAACTTGATAGTTTGAAAACGAAGAGTCTCTATGGAAAAAATACGACACACAAAGAGATACATTGTTCTGATCGCAGTGAAAAAGCTTTTGTTTGCCATATTTTCCATATGTATCTGTTAGTACTTAAAAAGAAATAAGGTTCTACGTAATGTGAAAAAACCTATGAACCTGTGATTTATTCACATTTCTCCAATTGGATACGGGATCAAACATTCAGCTAAGTATAGTGTTTTAAATATTATTGCTCCATTCAAACATACATTAGCACAAAGAAATATTGGCAAACATGAACGGATCATGGGAGCGGATGCGCTGTTTACACGGAGAAATCCAGAAGTGCGGCGTTTGCGTGTTTTTCTGTCTGTCTCTTTCTTTTCTACTACTCTTGGTTTTTTGCATTCGTTCGTTTTTGCTGTTCGATCTGTATGTATTCTCATTGCAGTTCTGAACCGGAAAAAGTCACTCACGCAGATCTATGTAACTGATTTTCCATATGGTGGCAGGGTGTTGCATCTGGGGCGCTGTGTAGCATCTCAGATGCACTGCGCGGCGCGCTTGATGCGCCACAGTGCAAACGTACGAAACAAGATTGGAATCGACTGGCGCTAGTGGGATTTTTCAGTTTCGGCTTATTGCGTCGGAGGGAGGGATTTGCGTCGGAAAGAGAGAGAGGCATATGAAACAATTTCTTCCCGAAGATAGTTTTACCCTAAATTTAACAACTACTTTCAATCATTCCCTATTTAATGCCCCTTCTCTTGTTAATTTGTCATGTTCTCTGTGGAGCATTTTGACGTTTTGTCCACGCAAACCTGTGCACCGTTCGCTGTCTGAAACAAATTTCAGTACTTTCAGGTTCATCTAGGCATAATTGATAGATATATTAGTTTACGTTTCCTCTGCTTGGTAATAATTTTCATTTTCAGCTGCGCATTTCTGCATTTTTGTGGGTTTTGATTCTCCTAGCCCGCGTTGTGAGGCATGTGCGTTATTCCTGGTTGTTTGCTGAGTTCACGTTTGCTTATGATTACTGTCATTTTTATCATTTTCATTGTTTGCCCTTGTAGTCAGTGCATATGTTTGTTGGGGTTTGATTAATTTCTATTTTCAGAATAAGATCTTTTATTATCATATTTATTTATTTATATTTTATCAATGTTTCTACGTATTTTTGTATTCTGTTGAAATTAATAACGCACACTTGTGAGTGGCCCCAACAGCTTCCTAACTGTTGGTTTGAATCGGTCTTCAAACTCGATGTTTTAACTTATTTTGAATTCCACTGAAATGAACCACCCACACTTGTGAGTAGCCTCGACAGCATCCTTGCTGTTGGTTTAAATCGGTCCTCAAACTCGATGTTTTAACAAACTTTTGTATTCTGCTGAATAAACCATTCACATTTGTGAGTGTTGGGGCAACAGCATCCTTACTGTTGGTTTAAATCGGTCCTCAAACTCGATGTTTTAAAATACTTTTGTATTCTGATGAATAAACCATTCACACTTGTGAGTGGCCCCAACAGCATCCCTACTATTGGTTTAAATCAGTCATCAAACTCGATGTTCTTAACGTACTCTTGTTTTCCATTGAAATAAACTACCCACACTTGTGAGTGACACCAACAGCATCCTTACTGTTGGTTTAAATCTGTCCTCAAACTCGATGTTTTAACATACTTTTGAAGTCTGCTGAATAAACCATTCACACTTGTGAGTGGCCCCAACAGCATCCCTACTGTTGGTTTAAATCGGTCCTCAAACTCGGTGTTTTAACATTCTTTTGAAGTTTGCTGAATAAACCATTCACACTTGTGTTTGGCCCCAACAGCATCCCTACTGTTGATTTAAATCAGTCCTCAAACTCGATGTTCTTAACGTTTTCTTGTATTCCATTGAAATAAACCACCCATACCTGTGAGTGGCCCCAACAGTATCCCTACTGTTGGTTTAAATCGGTCCTCAAACTCGGTGTTTTAAAATACTTTTCCATTCTGCTGAATAAATGATTCACACTTGTGAGTGGCCCCAAAAGCATCCCTACCGTTGGTTTAAATCGGCTCTCAAACTCGGTGTTTCAGCATATTTTTGTATTCTGCTGAAATAAACCACCCACACTTGTGAGTGGCCTCAACAGCATCCCTACTGTTGGTTTAAATCGGTCCTCAAACTCGGTATTTTAACATACTTTTGAAGTCTGCTGAATAAACCATTCACACTTGTGAGTGGCCCCAACAGCATCCCTACTGTTGGTATAAATCGTTGAGGACTCGATGTTCTTAACGTATTCTTGTATCTCATTGAAATAAATTACCCACACTTGTGAGTGGCCCCAACAGGATCGCTACTGTTGGTTTAAATCGGTCCTCAAACTCGGTGTTTTAAAATACTTGTGAATTATGCTGAAATAAACCACCCATACATGTGTGTGGCCCCAACAGCATCCCTACTGATGGTTTAAATCGGTCGTCAAACTCGATGTTCTTAACGTGTTCTTGTATTCCATTGAAATAAACCACCCACACTTGTGAGTAGCCCCAACAGCATTATTACTGTTGGTTTAAATCGGTGCCAAAATTTGAATAGCATTAATGTGCATCTCTGTACAGAGAATAAATCGGGAACAAAGTTTAATATCTTATTCGCTGCCGACGTCAGTTGAATTCAGCACACCGTTTACCAAAACGGATCCGGCTGCCAACCCAACCATTTTATCCAACATCCTAGTGATTTCTCGTGGAAGTGCAGAGGTGTTCTCAGCTTCTAACAGAGCGAGTATCACGTCAACATATTCCTACCCATTCCCTATTTGACCTGCATTCTGACGAGGCCGGCGCCGGTATTGCCTTAGTATAAGATCACCAGTTTTTACACATTGACGATGTATGCTAGTCCCAAGCATCATCCTTTGGTTCTTTGTGTAATAACAGCTGATCTGGCAATAACGGAGTAGCAACCTCGGGCGGTCAATCATACTCATGCTCATGCTCATATCTGTAAAAAATTTACCGGATTTCGGTAAAATTTTACCGAAATCCGTAAAATCGGATTACCGAAAGTTCAGCTGTTGAGAATTCGGTATAACCTTACAGATTTCTGTAAAATAATCTGAGTGTGTAACATTTGTTCAATAAGCCATCTGGTAGTATGTATTTATCATGAAAAGGTACACAACTCGTTTAATAAAGTCAGAAGCTTTCGAGGGATATGGATGTAATCAGGGTTGCAATTTCTCTGGGGAGTATCACCCGGGTGCACTTTTTTAGCTCTCTTTGGTGAACCTCACTCAGTCTCTACGGAGATTTTTTCCTGACACCACAGTAGAGATTGTTCGACACAGCATGGGAGAGCGAGAGAATTGGCAGTTCGCTGCCTGAGCGTTCATACACTCACTGCAGTGTGAACGACGAAGAGTGAAAGAGCGAAAAAGGACTACACCGCACTAACGTGAGTGAAACCTTGATTCAAAAATCAAAAAAAAATCGCTGGAAAACGGGAACAAGAAAGTACAGTCTGAAGTTTTTTTCGTGTCTCCCGGTTCCTTTTTTGTACTTTCAGAATATCATAGATGAACATTACGAATTATTGGCCGCAGATAGTCTAGTCGGTAAAAGCACGGAACTACCAATCCAGAAGAGGCGGGTTCGATTCACAGTCCAGTCGACTTAAATAAATATCGACTTCCCTGGGCATAAAAGTATCATTGTGCTTGCCACAAAATATACAAATTCATGCATAGGTGGTGATTGGCTTCGAAAGCTTAATAACTGTGCAAGTGCATCTAGAACATTAGGTTGTGAGAGCCTGACAATCAGCTAATTGCGATAAGCAATATGCTTGGATACGCCGAAAAGAAGACGAAGAACATTAAGAAATCAGTAAAATTGTAAAAATGTTCAAATTCAACTGTTGCGGTATAAAACTAGCAATAAATATTTTCACCAGGGTGACTCTCCCCGGTGAAATAATTCTGCTCTCTTCGGTGCTCCTCAGAGATCACTCACACGCTCCGGCCTGTTTGTGTGGTGAGGGTGCAAACGACAGACACTTTGGTGTCACTCAACTTGTGGTGTCTAGCAGAGAGTGGAAACAAAACAAAAATCTCTCGGGTGAGTTTGCGTTTGCCAATCTCCGGAGTACCTTTTCACTAAGCACCCTGCTAGCACCGAGGAGAATCTCAACTCTGGATGTAATGTCGGTTTATGGGTACCAAATTGGGTCTAATTATGGATGCAAGTTCGTCCCATTCGATGGATTTGTTATTAAATGTTGTCTAGGTACGATTTTTGCTGATTTTTTGATTCAAGGCGTTGCCAGCTGTATTCACTCTACCCAAAAACAATTTCATAAATCAAACTAAACTTAAACTGCTATAAAACACTTAACACTTAATCGAAAATTACGCGGAAGTGAACAACTATAAATTGATTAATAATATCTCAATTGCTTTGAAAAAAATCGGTCATGCTGATAGCAACATGATTTTATTGATTATCGCTGAAATAATGACATATTTGGTTCATAGGCCGAAACAAGGAGCTAGGCTAGCATTACATCCCGTTACCCTATGTGAACAGTTTGTTGATAACGTGTTACTAAACATCTAGGCTGGTTAACTCGGGTTATCGATGCAATTTACCCAATCATCTGTTCAGCTTAACCAGTGAACTCATGGTGTCTAAAAAGTTAAGGAAATCGAAAATCAATTGCTAAAAAATTAGAGGGTCATCCTAATAGCAGCATGATTTTTTTTTATATCAAGGAATAATGACACATTTGGTACACAAGCCGAATGAAGAAGCTAGGCTAACATAACATCCCGCTACTCGATGTAAATTAAATGAAATAAAAAAGAAGTTATTAGAACCATTTAACACTACATCTAAGAAACAGCTTGTTCAATCGTCTTGCTATCAAAAACGAAGTAAGATTAATTAATAACACACTTGAAAAAGCCTTTTGTTAGTATGGAGATCCGCAAACAACATACGGAAAGAAGTTATTTCCGCAAATATTTCAAGTATTCTGTACTTTATTAAAAAATCCCGAAAACATATCCCCTTATTTCTAAAGGGTTTTAAAATGTTATTGGAATGACAAATAAAATCATACTACATAATTGAAATTATCTTTCATCTATTCTTGCTAACATCTGAAATTTGAAATATGTACTACAAGTTTGGTTCCTCCCTTAGCTCAGTCGTGAAAGGCACGGCTACAAAGCAACACCACGCTGGAGGTGACAGGGTTCGATTCCCGGTCTGGTCTAGGAATTTTTAGTTAAGGAACACGTTTTCTGCAGTGTAACAATTGACTTAAAAACAGTATGTTTATTCCTCAGCTTAACAGCTTAACAGCACAATAAGAATGTTATTATTTTGTAACACTGAAATGAAACAGTCGTATGCGCCAAACTGCTATTAAAGATTTTAAATCATCTGATCTTCTTTATAGATCAGAACGAAAAATGAGGAGATCTAATAAAATGATCAGGAAGTCCGTCACCTTGACTAATATGCGTCTACCTTTTTCAAAAAATACTCTTGTGCCTGAAAATTATGCTAGTAGTGGACAAGTACTTAGTCTTTTTAGCCAAATGCGTGTGAAATATTTCATTATAATAAAAAAATCGATTAAAATTTCTTATATATTCAAATCATTCTAGTTGACGCTGCTACAATGAGTCGGAGTGATCAGATCACTAAATTTTTCATTCTTTTGTTTGAAAAGATCAGATAATTTAAAATCTTTTATTACATTTCGATTCAAGCTTTGTTATAAGGATGTCATTTCAAAATTTTAAAAAATGAAAGCGTTACGCTAAAGTGAAAGGTTTTTGAACGCTAATAACTCTCGTTCAACTGAACACAATGACCTCATCCATACACCAACTTACATTTTTTTTACATTGAAATTACAGTTAAGTGCTTTTAGTAAAAGTGGTTCATTTTTTTACTTAAAATGACTTACTTTTGCTCCCATACAAATCGCTGTATAAACAGGTTTAATATATGTTTTTTTTTATTTGGTCCTCAAAAACGGGTAACAAATGATTCAAATTGTCTTCTTCTCTTTACTTCATTTAGTATAATTTCATAATGAATGCATAAATAGCCACATCCCTCCAGAGTTGCAATTCTCCTCGGTGCTAACAGGGTGCTTAGTGAAAAGGTACTCCGGAGATTGGCAAACGCAAACTCACCCGAGAGATTTTTGTTTTGTTTCCACTCTCTGCTAGACACCACAAGTTAAGTGACACCAAAGTGTCTGTCGTTTGCACCCTCACCACACAAACAGGCCGGAGCGTGTGAGTGATCTCTGAGGAGCACCGAAGAGAGCAGAATTATTTCACCGGGGAGAGTCACCCTGGTGAAAATATTTATTGCTAGTTTTGTACCGCAACAGTTGAATTTGAACATTTTTACAATTTTACTGATTTCTTAATGTTCTTCGTCTTCTTTTCGGCGTATCCAAGCATATTGCTTATCGCAATTAGCTGATTGTCAGGCTCTCACAACCTAATGTTCTAGATGCACTTGCACAGTTATTAAGCTTTCGAAGCCAATCACCACCTATGCATGAATTTGTATATTTTGTGGCAAGCACAATGATACTTTTATGCCCAGGGAAGTCGATATTTATTTAAGTCGACTGGACTGTGAATCGAACCCGCCTCTTCTGGATTGGTAGTTCCGTGCTTTTACCGACTAGACTATCTGCGGCCAATAATTCGTAATGTTCATCTATGATATTCTGAAAGTACAAAAAAGGAACCGGGAGACACGAAAAAAACTTCAGACTGTACTTTCTTGTTCCCGTTTTCCAGCGATTTTTTCTTGATTTTTGAATCAAGGTTTCACTCACGTTAGTGCGGTGTAGTCCTTTTTCGCTCTTTCACTCTTCGTCGTTCACACTGCAGTGAGTGTATGAACGCTCAGGCAGCGAACTGCCAATTCTCTCGCTCTCCCGTGCTGTGTCGAACAATCTCTACTGTGGTGTCAGGAAAAAATCTCCGTAGAGACTGAGTGAGGTTCACCAAAGAGAGCTAAAAAAGTGCACCCGGGTGATATTCCCCAGAGAAATTGCAACCCTGCCTTTCGGTACTAGTATCTTTATTGTTGTTTTTAATCGCTGTTTGTGACTACTTGCACGAGCGAATTTTACGTTTAAATTAATTGTTGATAAAAGCAGATTAAAAAATTTCGAGTGTTTACGCTAAGATATTGTTGAGTTTGTCAGTTACTGTTTTAGCGTGTTAGGGTATCTTACCGGCTGTATATCGATGAAAAGTTGATGTTTCTCTTTTTCAGGTGGTGATATCCCTTCAACTGCCAATCGCAGCGACTGGTCGGCCAGATAGAAATGGGGAAAACTGAGCAAAATCGGAGAATCTACAGGAAGAAGAAGAAGAATATCTCATATTTTTGTAAAAATGCATATGGTTCGAGGAAATTTACCGTATTGGCAAAGTGAAACGTTGAACATGCCATTGGGGGCACATGGTGGTCCTGCAGGACAATAGCACATGTTATCTTTGTTGATATCAACTGAGGCGAATACATCGACCGCTGGACTGAACCGGAAGCCTTGTACACCGTTTCGAACGGTTACTTCTTTTTCAAAGGATAGTGGAAGAAGACGGCAAAGATCCTTTTCGTAGACGTGTAATGTTGCATTTTTCGATATGTGTGGTGGGAAGATAGATCCATCAGTTCCATTAAGTCGATTGCACTCTTCAGTTGACCAGTGGGTCTGATGAGACCTGCCGTTGTACTTGTCGATTATACCGTACTGAGTAATATCGTCAACGCCTGACCAAATAGTTACCCTATCCTAAAAAGTTTATTAAAAATAACTTTAATCAATTTCAAAGTAACACACTCAATAAGATGTCGCTTTTATGGCGAGTTCTGGGCAACTTGGTTCTGCAACTTGCTAATTTTACAATGATTAATGCTATGTTCAGACTACTAATTGATATCAAGTTACACGGCTGACTATGTAGAAGCCAAAACACCTGTGCTACCAATCGTCACTTTTGTTGATATCTTGATAGCAAATCAATAATATGGATATCTATGGCTGGGAAGTTATAAAAAGTATAAATTTTCTTACCTTTGATGTACTATTTTTCCCATACATAAGACCGAATTCTTCGTACGGTAGTTTTTGTTCCTTCGGTACGACATCTTTAGCAAGTTTTAGGAGAGGATCTTCGTAGCCCCACAACAATTGTCCAACAGAAACCTCAACGAATGGTTTTATTTTTAAAATATCCATGATACTTGCCATTGCAAGCCTTAAAAATCTACACAAGGCATGAGGTTAACCGTAAGTCGTGATATCAATTTATTTTATTATAATTTCAGTTTGTTTACCTGGCTGCATGCTTACTTTGAGATGTAGCACTGAGCATTGGAATATTTGGGACTATAACTACATCCTCTTCGGAACCTTCAGATTGATCCTCATTGAAGATATATACCCTCTTCTGGTTGTAACTGATGGTACCGTTGGGATTTTCAACGATGTTGACTTTCTCCCATGTTTGCCTTTAATAATAAAACAAAAGATAAGATAAAAATTTATTAATAGTACACTAATACATATATTGCCAATTCTCAGAGAAAGTGGTTTTGTTAAACATTTAAGCGAAACAATACGAAACATGATTACGTGTGTTCAAGAGAGAATGATGAAAGAATATTGTTAAGTTCACAGTGTCATTTGCCAACTTCAGACTCATTGCTTCGTTTTCGTCGTTGAGTTGATGGCAAGAGATATTACGTTAGTCTGCTAGATTCGATGCCGCACCACTACATTTAATTTCATGCCTATTCGACGATTTACATAATGTTTGCTGCATTAAAAAAAAATGTTATAAAAAGTTACTTTTTGCGTGACATAATTAATGGACGTTCCCTTATAGATAAGGTTAGTTGCTGGTTTGATTTGATAACTATGTGTGCTCTAATTTATCTGGGCAATGTTGACTAACTCTAATTGTTTTGCAGATTCAGAAGCAAACGCCTCCATATCTCAACTCTCATTGGATGGGGTTTTCAGGCCCTAACAAGGGCCGTTTTTCTGTTGCCTGCATTGAGAAGATACGAATTTAACCCTCAAAACCCCTGTCCCTCTAATGAAAACTAATGATTTCATTTCCACGCTGGTGTCTGGCATAAAATTTGATTCGCATTGCCTTCATTGATACCGCCCTACCTGTCATGTTATAGTACTCGATGCCATTATATAAAACGGGGCCGACTAGACGAGCAGCTATCAGTGATACATATCAGCTCTAAGCTGCAGCACACTCTACTGTCCAGCAACAGTATTCCTGGTGCAGTTGAAAACCGGAATATAGCAGTCGCGCCAATCTGTGAATTAATTTGATTAATGCATTGGAATGCATATATTTGATATATCCTTATCAATGTATAAACCTGGTTTAATCATTTCAATGACTGGATAGATCGAATATGGTTTTAGCATAGAATTTATGCTTTATACTATATTTGTTTTTCTCCGTGTACAGCTAGCCATCCGCAACGACGAGGAGCTGAACAAACTTTATAGATCAGTGCACGCAGACGTCAGTCGGTTCAGTCCGACAAAAATTTGACACTTTTGGGTGGTTTGTTTTGGTTACTTATTCGCAAGTACGACAACCCTCGACAGCTTTCCAATGGATTCCATAGTTATTAATTTGAGTTTGATTCTCAAACTTAAAAAATTGTTTCGTTAGAATAACGATCCTGCACCAGTAATAAAATTTGTTCGCACTGGGAATCAAAACAAAGAAGATAGTAACTAAAGCAAACCACCCAAAAATGTCAAAACGGAATTGAGGTTAGGGCCCGTGCACTGATCTATTCCTCTGTGACCATTTCTTAAGATGTTATTAAGATAACAAAAATTATGTTTAGCGATAAGGTTTTTGAACCAACTCCCGTTGTGCTCAGCACATCCCTTATATTTTTTAAATAGATTTTAACACAAAAACGGAATAATTCTAGTGTACACCGCTTCTAATTTCATACACTTTTCCATACATACCACTGGATTTGTTAGTCACGAAAAGCTAAGATATGATCGATTATTCAACACTGCTTCTTGAGCGCATAGTGTATTTGATATTTTTGATTTTTGTTGCTTGATACAACGAAAATAGGCGGCTACGACGAAATAGCGCTCTACCTTATCAATAAACTGATAATTTCTTTTGAAAATTCCATATTAAAAAGCATAAATGTATAAAGTATTGTTGCTTGTTAATATAGGACTGATGAGTTTATTTGGCTTAAAATTACAACCTGTCTTCATTTGTTAACGCATTTAATAACATAATTACACTCGATAGTTTTATCACAGACATACAACCTTAACACTCCAAACTTGTTCATTGTACGTGCATTTAAGACTAATTCAAATGTGTTTCGCCGTGAGTTTCGAACGGGCGAACTGCATATAGCGATTTCTCTTCTTTGATTCGAAAATAATTGATAACTACAGGTAAACAAGTTGCCATATCCGTTGCGATAAAGGATAACTCCGCCTTGCAGGTTAAATACTGAAACTTGCTTTGACTATGATATTAGTCAAAAATCGACTGAGAGAAATTGATCCATGCAATGTATGAAACTCAAAGCGATGTTTGATAGTTGGCATTTAATTCCCTTGCGTTTGACGTATAAGAAATGTTAAATGTATTGTGGCTATATGTGGTTTTATTAAATGATACGAAAATAGATGCCATTGGCTAAAGGATAATGTTGAAACTTAACACTAATGAAATGTTATGTGTGACTGTATGAACTGGATATCATCGTAACCTACTTTTTTTTTCGTTTAAAGCTTTTTACCCTTCTTACATCAATAGAAGGGTATTAAGATCGCTTGAAAACTCGACTTTTTATCCGAGGCCCACAGGGCCGAGTGTCATATACCATTCGACTCAGCTCGACGAACTGAGCACATGTGTGTGTGTGTATGTGTGTGTGTGTGTGTGTGTGTGTGTGTGTGTGTGTGTGTGTGTGTGTGTGTGTGTGTGTGTGTGTGTGTGTGCGCGCGCGCGTTACAAATAATGTCACATCGGTTTCTCAGCCATCTGTGAACCGATTTCAGTTCTGTTGACGGCAAATGGAAGCTACAACATTCCCATAGAATGCTATTGATTTTTTTTTCATTCGGACATTTCGTTACGAAGATATGAACGAAACAATACTTGAAGGCCTATTATAATAGTAATCAAACAGTTTAGTCTCCGATTACATACTGAGCTATTTGTGTACCGATTTTAGTTTTGTTGATGCCAAATCAAAGCTATGAAATCTCTTAATAACTGGTCAAAATGATTCATTATGATTGGATAATTCTTCATGGAGATATGACCAAAACAATACCTGAGAGCACATAATTGTGAGATGACAATATACTCGTTGCAGTGCAAAACCGAACAAGACCAACCACACCAATCGATGCCGCTTGCATTCTATTGTGTCGCATCTGGTGCGTTGTATAGCACATACAGCGGACTAGCCACACTATGCGACTGTATAGAATTAGAGCAGCATCGATTGGCTCGAGTGGTCTGGTTTTGAACTGCAACGAGTATATTCGAAAATTAGTCTGCATTTACTATAACCAATTTTCAACGAAAATGTACTTATTAAGCTTATTGAATCATTTTATGGACTGATTTTATGAAATTTCTAATATTTATGTAATTTCCCCTTTTATATAACTAACATAAACAGGTCATTAAGGACTATTAATGGTAATATTTTAATCACATCGCTGAACAATACGCTCAGGATTGACAAATATTTCATTTTATAAACTGAATGTATGGCATATTGAATATCTCTGAATCTTCTTGGAATTTCTGATGAAAATATGTATCCAGTACAATATTGCCCACATTTGAATTTTGGTGAAGTGTAAGAAGGGTTCAGTCTCACCATCGGTGGATTAATGGGAGTTTTTATTCCTTTATTTTGTTTTTTTATTTATTCAAATCTGGTGCAGTTTTAATTGAGAAAATGTTTTCTCAAAAATCATTAATTAGGGGTAAGAAATCTAAAAACACACGCTGATAAATAATTAACCAAACATAATGTTGAAATAACTTTCATAAAAAATCGGTATTAATCGGTATAAAAAATTGGATATCTGTATTTTTAGAGCCCTTGTCGGTATATCGGTATTGACAATAAAAATCGGTATAAATACCGATAAATCGGTATACCTGGCAACGCTATCCAACACTTCCGTTTCGACTGGACAGTTGTCGGAAACAATCAACAATTACATTAAAATAAAAAAATAAAATAAGATACTGAATAATGTTTACTCAAATTTTGACAAGCGACCTAGTTTATCAGAATTGAGTAAATCCATAGCTACTCTAATTAGAGTAGTTCCAGTTTCAATAAAACTTAGTCGTTTTCTACTCAGTTTTGTAAAAATACAAACGAACATGACTGAGTAATGTTTACTCTAATTTTGACAGGTGACCTAGTTAATCAAAAATAAAGTAAACATAGAGTAAACATCTAATTACTCTAATTAGGGTAGTTCCACTTTTAACGAAACTGAGTCATTTTCTACTCAGTTTTGAGTAATTATAAACGAGCGTGTAGTGATGTTCTGCCAAACTGCCTGCAGCCCAAGAAGATTGAGAATAAAATATAAATCGTGAACCATGTTGCTCCGTAAACCACTAAAATCCGTCTTTTTCAGGATGATCAAATCAATTTGCCAATTAAAGAGTATGTTTGATTGAAATTTCTCTTGACTTGTTTGAAATTTTCATTACCACGCTCTGGTTCAACATGGCGTAGCTTAAAAAGTCGCGGGCCGAAGAAAATGGCCAAATCAATCGCCCACGTCATCTTCGTGGTCAAGTGGTTAGCGGCGTCACCCGTCGTTCAAGCGATTGTCGTGAGGGTTCGATTCCCGCTCCAGCCAATTGGAACTTTTCCCAGAACATAAATGTCCAAACTGGTCCACTGGGTGTCAAGCTAAGTTCTTCTTTGTAATTCGCTCTATGTTCAATGTAAATGTAAACACAGGATCCATTTAACACTTACTAGCACGTTGGACACTCAACAAACAAAATATTATGAACAGTTAATTCGACCCGCAGTTTCTATAACTTTCGTGAAGAACCGATAATAAAACCTTACAATAATAGCATAGGGTTTCATGGTTCTTTCGACTAAATAAAATATAGTAGAAATTTATGAATTCGATAACATCAATTTGTTCACATCACCAAGCAGTCCTACGTCAACTTTGCAGTTATTTCACTGATATAACTAACCCTTTCGTTTTGTTAGCATAACCTATAACCAGAGATGGCATTTCGCACTAATGTTGCGCCGGTGCGTGAGATTTGTACCTTCACAGAGGATACAACCATAACTCACCTCAGATAAAGCAAAGTGCCCTTTTATTCGGTGAAAAATAGACAGAGTGGAAGTGTGCGCCTGTGATGGGATTACCTGGAGTGAGTGAACCACACTCTCTTTTAAACGATCGCGCTCTCGTGCTCTCATCTGTTTTCGCCCACGTGCTCTCGCCTGCGATCACTGTACGCTGGGGTGAGGACGCACCAGTGCTCTTTCAGTGATTTGCTGGTGCGATTGAAAGTTAAAATATCGTCGGAGTTGCAGAAAATGTTCGAAAAAAGGAAGCGGGAAGAAACATTATTCTTTCTTCCTTAGTTATGTAGCGTCAAAGAGAATTTGCAATCACTGCTGCATATTAGCAGAAGAGCGCATGCCAGTGAGCTCACTGGGGCGCACGCGTCAGGAAATTTATCTGCATTCGCTTCTGTGAATTCGAGAGCTCTTCTTTTCACTCTAGAGCGACCGAGTGTAGTGTGAATAAAAACCATTTTTCTCCACTCACATGCGCTACCCGTATGCAAACACGGGGGTGAATATAAACAAGAGAGAAGAGCTCTCGTTGAGGTAGGACGAGTGTGTGGAAAATTTCCAACACGCTCAAAACAGCCTCTCTTTCATTTGTATCACCGTCCCTTTTTTCTCACAGAATAGTTACTCAATTTTCGTAAAAAGTGGAACAACTCAAATTATGAGTTGTTCCACTTTTAACGAATATTGAGTAACTTTGCCGTGAGAAAAAAAGGGACGGTGATACAAATGAAAGAGAGGCTGTTTTGAGCGTGAATCTCTCTCTACCACACTTAGGATATGGACATCATGCCTATAACTATTCCTGTCAAAATGATGATATTATAGCCGTAAAATACACAGGAAAAAAACCCACACAGTAGTGCTCGAAATAGCTAATTTACTCAGCGCTGGGTGAATGTTTCTTCCTGTATATGTATTCGGTAATTTCTCCGGGGTACATTGAGGTATTACTTTTACTACTTCACATTACACCTTGATTGTTATTTTTTTGTATTCCCTCATACTTCACTTTTTTTTTTGCAAGAGAATGAAACTGTACATTTTCTCAATGAAGCAAAGGTATTGTATAACTTTCAAGGATATCCAAGAGCTGGCGTTCGATCTGGTCGAGAAGAATGACCCGTTTCACCGAACAGAAGTGGAACTTTGAACAAATGCTTGATCAAAAACTGGCAACAAGCAATATACAAGCGGATCTGCCAAAAGCAACTGATTTTTTATATTTCAAAAATATTGTTAAGTACTCGTTTAAAAAACTGACAAAATCGACAAAGATTTTTCATTCGGGCCAAGGGAAGGTCCATTAGTTATGTCACGCAGTAAGGGGGGAAGGGGGGTTTGAAAAACGTGACGGTTCATACAAAAAATTTTGAAGGTTCCTACAAAAAACGTGACAAGGGGGGGAGGGGGGGGGTTATAAAAAGTCAATTTTTGCGTGACGTAATTAATGGACGTTCTCTAACTGACAAACGTAAACAATGGTTTCATCCGTAAATTTCTCGTGACACAAAGGCTCACCCATGTGAGCTTACAATTCTATCGGAAATGTGAACTCTTCCTTTTCGAAATGACCGTGGTGGAATGATTAGGCGAGTTTTCAATGCACTATGGTCCAGATCACGAATTTACGAGGAAACATGCTCCCAGCGCCCAAACTTGAAACTTTACAGCAAAGTGATGTTCTAACGGGTGTCCACTAAAAAATGAGAATGATTTCAATACTTTTCCATCAGAACAAAAACGGCCGCATAGAAATGTCACTTTAGATGAATGAATCGTTGCACTCTCCAGAAAATTTTCATACACTCTTATTTCACTCTAACATGTTCAGTCGTGTTCAGCATGCCGTCGAAACAGGAAGAACTGCGCGCGCGCGTTGTACAATTCTTTCAAGCGAACGAAGATCGTGGAAAAAAATACACGGTGGACCATTTTTGTCGTGAAAAAGTTCCGGTATCCACCGTATACCGTATCCTGGCATGCATGAGAGTAACCCGGAAGAAAGGTTGCGGCCGTCCAGCGAAAATAATGAATGAGAAAACGCTCCGCTCGCTGCGCAGCATGTTCAACAACAAGGATTCGGCAAGTCAACGGGAAGCAGCCCGAAAGTTCTATTGTTCGAAGTCACTCATCTGCAAGACGCTAAAGAAAGAAGGAATAGTGTGTAGAAAGAAAACCAGATCCCCAGAGTACACAGATGAGCAGATTCAAACCGTGAAATCCCAATGCCGCTGGATGACTCGGAATTACGGCGGAAAATCTTTCGTTCTGGACGACGAAAGCTACTTTCCTCTTTCGAAGTCTCAGATACCGGGAAACGACCGATTCTACACTAAGGACAAATCTACTACTCCTCCAAAAGTAATGTATAAGTTCAAGCACAAATTTGAATCGAAGGTTATGTTATACATCGTAATATCCGATAAGGGTATTTCGAAGCCGTGGTTCAAACCAAGCGGTTTGGCCATCAACCAGGAGGTGTACCAAAGAGAGTGTTTGCAGAAAATACTCATCCCATTTCTTAAACAACATCACTCGGATGGCAAATACGTGTTTTGGCCGGACAAGGCATCATCGCACTACGCAAAAAAACGCTAACGTTTTTGGAGAGCCAAAATATACCATATGTCCCAAAAGACCGGAATCCAACAAATTTGCCACAGTGCCGTCCTATCGAGGATTTCTTCGGTCTTTTGAGCTCCATGGTATACAAGGATAATTGGAAGGCCAAGAACACCAAGCAACTTACCAACAGGATCAAAAGCTGCATCCGAAAAATCGATGTGGCTGCCGTCCAACGGTCATGTTCCAGCATAACGACTAAGCTGCGCCGCACGGCGGACCACGGACCATATGACAATATTCACTAAACTTAGTTTGAAGATTTAAGTTGACCCTTTTAATAAAATAAATCAGTTTGAACAAAACTTCACTGGTATTTTATTCCTGACCCATTCTTTTCGTTCTCATTATTTAGTGACACCCGTTACAACATGGTTTGTATTACCAAGGCCCATTTTTTTATGTTCATTAAAATAAGGATGGTCCTCATTTTCACGGAAATACAAAAACTAACTTTTTAATTTGCAGAAATAGACGTTTATACTCTTAAGCAAAACTGTAGCGCAGAAAATTTCATGGAGTTTTTGTCAATACATTTTTTTATAGCTTGAAAAATTAACGATTTAGAGCACTTTTACCTCATCACCTTAGGGTGAAAAAATCATGAAAAAATGTTTTTTTTTTGCCCTTACTTTTTTATTTCAATTCCCACCGTTAAGTTGGGTTGCAATTAATTTTAGAACTTTATAAGACGCGTACTTTGGTATACAAATTTTGCCGCTAACTTCAATCAATCAATAGTTATTGAAGTTTTTCTAAAAAAATATGCCCTTTTCAAATATTGATTGTTATGATTGGGGCAAACACAAAAAAAAATCAAGACGTCATTTGAAAGGGCAATATATATTGTTTAACATATGTGAAAACTAGAGATATATTATTTCTGTATCTTGAGAAAATTACATTTGAATCTGGCATGGTTTTTGAAGAAAAACTTCAATAACTATTGATTGGTTGAAGCTAGCGGCAAAATTGTAGCTTTAATTTATCTGTAACTCTGCGTACCCTTAACCAAACTAGATGCAACTTTTTCCATACGATCACAAATTTATGCTAGTTTTTGGAAGAGTAGCGGACATTTCGTTATTTTCCGTAGTTCCGGATTCATTATCGGGAATCGTGAAGGAAGTACCCTACCAGTGTAATGGCCAGAGTTAGAACTGTATCAAACCTGGCTTGCGACACATCAAACTTCATGATTTTACAAACCAATACCACTGGTAGTCAACCTGAGAGTATTCATTCACATTGGCCACACCTAGTGACGTTCCGGATTCCGGGTTCCCCCAGGGAAGTGGCCAGATTTCGAATGATGTCAAACCCTGGCTTGCGACACATCAAACTTCATGATTTTACAAAACAATACCGCTGGTGGTCAACCTGAGAGTATTCGGTCACATTGGCCATACATGGTGACGTTGCGGATTCCGGTGTTGACGGTTTTTTATGAGCCGATTCACGATCTTCAAACACTGACAGACTTGTTACGAATTCTGGTTTCTGAGAAAAATATAATATTTCCGATTTTCAAGTAACATAAAAAATAACGAGCTGTAGAAAATTAGCACATTTGACTTAACCTCAAATTATCCGTGCTATCTCCGGTGACCGGAAGTCAAATCAAATTTTGAATAAACATGCTAAAACAAGAACAAATTCCCCGTCGAACGCTTCTAATTTTATCAAAATTGGTTTATTATTCACTGAACTGTATCACTTTGAATCTGGACAAAATTTTGCTAGTCTTCCCCTTTTTGATCATCCCCTGTACTTCCTATGTATACACATCACCTTTAAGTGTGGCCACATATACATTTCATTTGTCATATAAATTTTATTTGTGTTTCTCAGAGGGTTCTGTTTATGTGTGAACACATCAATATTATGTGGAATTTTCCATGGATTTTTGCCAATAAATATGTGTGGATTATTTTTCGTGTACGTTTGTCAGTTAGGCTCTAATGGAAAATCTCTTTTGAATATGTACCTGTGTCTGTCAGAAAAAAGAACTAGTTCACCATATAGACACTCAAGTAATAGACCGGACAACGTGCCACCATGTTGTATCCAAAACGAACATTTCCTCGCATTTCCCATACGATTTGACAGTTGTTTTGGATACATCAACTGTGCCAGACTCACGTTGTCCGGTCTATTACTTGAGTGTCTGTAGTTCACCATCACCACAATCAATAGATCATTGCACGAAATATATTAACCTCACTTTTTTGACAGTTCAGGGAGCTTGTTTACAAGGTGTTAGAATTCGAACTGCTCTAATTAAATTTTTCATTTGCTTTTTCCCGATTCTCTATGATTAGATTCAGGATATTATGTATAGATAAGCACTGCTATCTGTTTTTCGGCTGTTTTACTTTAATCGTAATAAATTTAGAGCACAAAATCTCAAACCGATCATACACGCTCGTTTGTAATTACTCAAAACTGAGTAGAAAATGACTCAGTTTCCTTAAAAGTGGAACTACCCTAATTAGAGTATTTGAAGTTTACTCATTTTTGATTAACTAGGTCACCTGTCAAAAGAAGAGTAAACATTACTCAGTTACGTTTGTTTGTATTTTTACAAAACTGAATAGAAAACGACTCAGTTTTGTTAAAACTGGAACTACTCTAATTAGAGTATCTATGGAGTTACTCAGTTCTGATTAACTAGGTCACTTGTCAAAATTTGAGTGAACATTATTCAGTATCTAATTTTTTTTTTTTTTTTTATTTTATTGAAATTGTTGATTGTTTCCGACAACTGTCCAGTCGAAAAGGAAGTGTCGAATACTTTAAATTTGAAATTTTGTGGATTGATTGTAATTCCTCAACAAACATGAGTGTCGAATAACCAATTGTTCAAACAAATTTGGGGAAATTATTCAGCAACAAATATGGGAAATTATTCAGCTTCCTAGAAGGAAAGGCTGAACAACTTCTCCAAATTTGTTTGAACAAACAGTTATTCAGCATTGACGTTTGTTGGGTAATGCATTGAATTCGGCACTTCGACGTCAAAATGATTCTTGATTACAACATGCAGCCATCCCATCTTGAAAACTTTTGATCGACTGAACCACGTTTTTCGCTTTTGACAGGTTCATTGTAATTACTCTATTTTTATAAGTACAGTGCTTTTACAATCAGAGTAGCATTTACTCAGTTTCCTTATATCAAGTTACTCAGTTTTTGACATTTAGCATGGAAATACGAAACTGAGTGAAAGTTACTCTATTTAGAGTAGATCTGAACGAGCGTGTACCGAAAATATTCTACACGCTAAGATAAGGTAACCGAAAATACGGTTTTCATTTTACCGAAAATTAGGTTTTGGTAGCAAAGTATCGGTATAATTTACCGAAACAAAACGTTTGATTTTACTTAATGTTTCAGTAAAGTGGATTTACAGATTTTATCGTTAATTTTACCTAAATTTGGTTAAAAATTTTCAGCAGTTTCGGTAAAAAATACCGTACAAAAATAAGTAATTATTAATGTTTTTCCCGGTTTTCCAGCAATACCGAAATTTCGGTAATCCATGTTTACCGATAATTTCAGTTTGTGCACTTTTGTGCGATTTTCGGTATTATTTACCGAATTTTCCGTTTTCTTGTCTTAGCGTGTAAGTTCACGTAAACAAGCTCCCTGAACTGACAAAACTTCATTGATGACGCCATCGCGCTATCATCTATGCCGTTGAAAATTCTTGGTAGAACTATAGACACTGTATATAGACCGGACAACGCAAAATCATACAATCTGCCAACCCTGAAATATGTCATAAATTTCAGCTATTGATCTGGCACCACTTGTATTTGTACAAACTTGAAGTAAACAGCGCAATTGGTTAAAAAAAAGATTCGGTTTCGATGTTGGTAGTTTGTTTTGATTCCGTTCGAAGATATTCATTAAAAAGCATAGTGAAAAGTGCCGTGTAAAAAATGAATTGTTTGGAGCGAAATTGTGGCAATAACTCGCGATGTGAAGTGAATTCTGTGGATTTCTTCAGGTTTCAAAAGAAAGATAATATAAGGCAATAAATAATACACCGAAAATACTTACATTTACTGAATATGGAAGTAGAAAATCCCTTATATGTTCATAATTGGCCTTTGTCATAACAATACTCGCTCCTTTAAAGTGAATCAAAAGTTGACAGTCCGTTTGGCTGCATTTTTTGACAGGTCGTTTGGCTGCATAAGACAATTGTTTTCCGGTCTATATACAGTGTCTACACGCTAAGATAAGAAAACGGAAAATTCGGTAAAAAATACCGAAAATCGCACAAAAGTGCACATACTGGAATTATCGGTAAACATGGATTACCGAAATTTCGGTATTGCTGGAAAACCGGGAAAAATATTAATAATTACTTATTTTTGTACGGTATTTTTTACCGAAACTGCTAGCAGCTCAATGAGAGAATTTGTAACCAAATTTAGGTAAAATATAACGATAAAATCTGTGGTGACCAGCAAAACAAACAAATCGTTAATTACTAGGGAGATTTCACATAGACTCACCACCAGTTGTGAAGTCGAAGGTTGAAATCAACATATAATTCTAGACAAAATAGTCAAAAGGTCGAAAGTAACATTTGTAAACAATGACTTCTAGCGCATTTTTCTGGGATCTGCTTGCTCCCACGAACCAAATAGCACCATAAATAGATACAAGGAGTTATTACCTTCCCGTTGGTAGTGGATTTAGATGTTAGCAACCTGGCATTTCTGGGAAATTTAAGTTTTAAGTCATTGTTTACAAATGTTACTTTCGACCTTTTGACGATTTTCTCTAGAATTCTATGTGATATAATTTTGACGTTCTCGCAAACAAGTGCACATTTTCCACAACCACAACCCTGATGTCGTGGCAGACGCCAGACCCATATGTCAAAACATTAAATATCTCAACATCTTCCTCGTGCAACACTACTCCAATAGAAAGTTTTGACACGATATTATGCTTTACCGAATTTATCGACTAGCGACAATCGATTTTACTCTCGTTCTGTACGTTATACACTATGTCGGAAGTAGTGCGCTGTATAGCGCATCAGATGCGCTGTACAGCGCACTACTTCCGACATTAGGTATGACGTACACGGAGAAAATTGAAAATGCTTAAAAGCATATTGTTTATTCCTTTCTACGCTTTATTCCTTTTAAATCAGTGCAATGCATAAAAAATATGCATTGAATGAATATATTTTATGCATTATAATACATTTAAGATAATTATTGTTTTCCGTGCATATTGCGTTACCGGCGTTATACTTTAGGAGCTTGGATGACATGTGCAAAATATTTGTTTCGTATCGGATTGAGGTTTGCACTGACAATAAGTACAGTTATCGCAAGTGGTTCCAACCTATAAACGAATTCGATTCTTTTTCTTTTGTCTCCTGAAAGTGCGTGAAAATTATAAATTTTTCGGAGTTAGTGTACTGCCCAGCTTAGACATCATTTGTTTGCGATACTTGGTCAGCTGATGAATAAAACGCAGTTACGTGGTCTCACAAGTGCAGTTTGTGAAAACAGTCGGACCGATTGGGAAAACATTAGTCGTGCATGAAAAAAAAGGCGGGTGATTGTGGTGACCGCATCTGGGAGCCAAACAAAACAAGGCAAGGAAAGGCGGCCTCATTTAGCAGCAAAAACCGAGAAAGGGGAATTTCAACCCCACTTATCGATCTACAGGTAGGTTGAGAGACAAATCTTTTCAAACTACCCCACCTTTTTTAAAGACGATCGGCATCCCCTTTAAATAACCTGCACAAAACATCTTTTTTCCAGACGATTTCCATCCTTGTTCTCGTTTGGCATCCAGAAATTTGACTCCAATTATTGCACACGATCATTGTCAGTCTTAGGATAAATTTTCCAACAACTTGCAAGAACTTTGCCAGACTCGTATCTTCGTTTGTTGGAATTTGCCATTTCATAGACACCACATCCCGCACCTAATTTGGCGTATCATCAGTACCAGTGAAACGGGGATTCATATCCGTGCAACAACTTTGTTTTAGTAAGTGGCCTTTTTGTTATGAGCTAACAAAAACTACTAGTTTGAGTTTCTGCACGTCTAAATACTGTTCCCGTCATTAAGGTTGAAGGACTCATCATCATTTTGCCGTCATCATCGAAAAATCTAAAGCAGTTTTTTCGTTCGATATTAAAATTCTGGAAATGAAAATGTATTTACTGTGTTCCGCTTGGCGAGCAGAATACTATTAGTTATTGAAGTTGAGCTATAATTCGTGAGCAATCAATGATTTATGTGCAATTCATCTGACAACATCCCCATTAGCTTCCAGGAACCGACTATAAACCAGCCACAGCGATCGAGTGCCAAACTACCATAACGCCAAAATGGAACAAGTTATCGAGGAACTTGGAGATGTTGGGAATTGTTTGAAAGGTACGTGTTTTGCAATTATTCGGATATTTGATTTTCACGTAGGGTATAGGAAACAGATTTATGCATCTCACCCCATTAAGAAACGTCCATTAATTATGTCATGCAAAAAAACGCCAATTATAAACGGGAGGAGTCCCCCCGTTGTCACGTTTTTTGTATGGACCTAATTTTTTCTGAATTGATCGTGATGGTTTCCAATTCATGGTATTCAAATATAAACAATATAGTGACCAAAGAAAACTATAAGAAGTAAAATGTAAAGAAACATGTAAGAAAATAATAGGGTGTTATATGAATAAGCTTTTAGTAGTGGGTCAATTTTTATGAGCAAAAAACTTTTCCTATTTACAACATGGTTACTTATATTAAAGTCAATTTTTCCTTAAACGACTCCAGATTTTTCCATAATATTTCTTTTGTTTTCAATAAGGTACAGTGGGGTGAGTGTAAAGTGGTTCGGAAGAGGGTAAACACTCGCAAACCACTATATTATAAGAAAATAGACTCATTTTTTAAACTCTTATCTTCGGTTCTTGAGAATGGATTGTTGAGGAGAAAAAATACATTTTCTGTTACTATTTTGGCTTAAGATCGTTTACCATCTTGCCCCAAAAACTTTTCACTTACCCGACTGTGCCTTACCTTATGTCGTTTTCTTTTGTTGCTGCACTACAGCAACTCACAAGCATCAAGTCATAAGCCACGCACCCAACAGGTTCAGGTGATGTTTGGTTGGTGATGTATTTCTAGACAAAACTGTCAAAAGGTCGAAAGTAACAATTGTAAACACTGATTTAAAACGTAAATTTCATGGAAATGCCACCCAGGTAACCAATAAGCAATTCCAAAGCGTCTTTACGGCAGCCTTTCAAGCAAATAAGTCGCCTTAAATGCAACATAAATGCCATTTTGGCCCAATATACGGCTGCGTTACTGCAATGCTATGATAATGCTTCATTAATACTATTTTGCATTCTAAATACTTATTACAGGCGACAAGCATTAAAACAGCATTTGAAATGCAACTTGACAACAAATAGTATTCAAGATGCTGATATAATGCTAATATAATGCTTGTAGCATCTGAAATGCAGATTTTGACACAACTTTATCATTAGGGCCTAACTGACAAACGTAAACAATGGCTTCTTCCGTATATTTCTCGTGGCACAAAGGATACCCATGTAATGCTCCTATTCTATCGGTGAACTCTTCCTCTTCGAGATGACCGTGGTGGATTAATTAGGCGAGTTTTCAATGCCGAGAAATTCACGGAAAAAGCCATTGTTTAAGTTTGTCAGTTAAGCCCTAATGAAAAAGGTTTGTCGATTTAGGGTTGATTTACTGCATATGCTAATGCTTATTGATTACCTGGGCAGGTTGCTAACATCCTATATCAACTACGAGGCTGTAATAGTCACTAGCATATCATAGGGCATATGTATTACATCTGAGTGCATCAATTGAAGTTGGCATTAAAGCTGAAAATGGGCCCCACTAAGATCGAACTAATGCTATATCTTTTGTAATGCCATAAGGCATTGCTAAAGTAGCATTACTGTATTGGTACTGCATCACTATATTCTTAAGCTAATCTAACGCTTCATTACTTGACAACTGTTGAATTGATGCGATCCCGCAATACCGATGTTGATTTTGGGTTGATTAAGTGCAATAATATAATGCTTGTGGTTACTTGGGATTTATATCCACTACCAACTATAGTCACTAGATTCATAGCCTGGCGGATACAACGGTGAGAGCCAATTTGAACTGTCACTTGGCTGAGCCAGTCGAGCATTACTGTTTTCATTAAAATGAATTGGTGGAGAGTATTGTCAACAATCAATATGTAACTAGCGATTTGAAATTGGTTCACTGTTGTAGAACCCCTTTGGTCTGAATTCACACCGACTGACGATCACTAAGTCACCTGTTGAATGGCGGACATAGTTCGCGCCTTTGTTTTGATTTGCTGTGGTATGTTTGACAGAATGTCGTTGGTTGAGTACCACTGTACACATGCCCTGTTCGCTCAATTTCATAAAGCGTGCTATTAAATTCGAGCTTGCCGGACACGAGCTTGGAACGATCGAAACTTTCTAGTACTGATCTGAGCCAAGAAAAACATCGTTGTTCGCTATGGTGACCTCACTGGTGCTTAGCGAGCATCTCAGTCTACATGGTAATTGTTACTCCGCATGGCGAATATATAGCATGACAACTAATGTATATATTTTTGGTTATTGCGGATTTTACACATTTACACAATTTTTGTCACAAAACAAAATGTTCACACTGTTACCAGCTTACATTGGCTCGTGTTGCTGCTAGAATTTTCAGAAGCGGTAGCATTTTTTGGGATCGTTTATCCAATATTGGGTTTGTTTACATGCTTTTTCCTTTGTGATTGATGTGTGAACAAATATTTTGAGTGAGGAAATATTTTCACGATAGTCTAAAAACCAAAGCAAAAAGAAACCCAACTAACAATCACTCATTAAAAAAATATCATTATGACGATTTAATTCAGCAGCGTGTTGAATAATCTCTGAACTATTTTTAATCACAGCTTTTGTTCAGGCATTGTTCACACAAATTTGGAGAAGTTATTAAGCTGTCGCCAAGTGCTTCTGGACACTGCCAATTGCATATGCTTAAGAAGCAAGTTTTCAGCACTGGAGTTTAGGTGATAATTGAATAACTGCTGTTTAAGTGCTGCACAACACTTGAGGGTAATTCCGAAAGTCAGGTCACTTTGTTGAGCTTTGAATATATTCTGCCCTTGTTAATTAAAAGTCATGATAACATTTTTCTTCAACATCATTAAGCATATTAAAAAAGCGGTGGTGTCTTTTATAGAACTTTTGTTCAACTTTTTTTAATTCTTAAAAAAAATGTTTTGGTTTTTTTGTATAATTTTCCATACGATACAGACATTTTTATACTATGCATATTTAATTTGATATTATTATACATGTACATTAACAGAAACATTATGTAACATTTATTTATTAACATTTAATAGCGAGATTCGAACCATCAACCTTCGTATCCCCAACTACGTGACATACCAACTGCGTTATCCTAGAATTCAATGAAGTATAAACGAATCGTTTATATAAGCTCAATATTATGGATTGTATAGTAGCAGAAGTGATGCTTTATTGATGCTATATTTGCTATATCTATTTATAGCATTGTCTGTAAATAAGCAATCAGTGCTGAATTAAGCGTTCTAAATGTTGTTATTAAACGGCTGAATTAGCAAGCTGTATATAAGCTTTGATATTGGATGTTCGGTTTTACTACTTGCATTACTGACATAGGCATGTTGAACAAGAGACGATTAAAAGATATGACAATGTTTTCTGCTGTTATTTATTAACACTGCGCTGTTTTCTATTCGGATGGACAATGTAAAGAGTAGCTTGTGAGCTATTTGCTACAAGCAGTTGATTATAATATCAACTCTTGAAAACAGGTCAATACAACTCATAAGCGAAAGTATATGAATTAACTGAATTCAATGAATAACTGTATCATTTATCCAGCATAACTTGAAGTTGAAAAAGAAATATTGATCAACCAAAATTACGAACATTTACGAGGCTTTACTACGGCATTAAAACGACTTTTATTTTAATTGTAGTTTACTTTGCTGACTATTGGTTTAAACCACAGCTATTATTCAACTGATTATAAGGTTTAATTGGCAAAGCTAGTTAAAAGGCTTTGCATTAGAATCATAAACTTTATTTCAACTAAATGTTCAGTGGTTGTATAAAAGTCAATTAAGACACCTGAATAAAGCTTTTGTGTTGTTTTTCTTCAGCTTATAATTGGATCAGTTGAATAGTGCTGTACATTACAACTATTATTCAATTCAATATCAGGTTTTATTAGCTAGGCTATATAAACGATGTATAAGCGGATTTATAAACGGTTACTCATCTTTTTGTTGAACTGTGTAAATTAAGTTACATATAAATACTAAAAAAGCTTTTACTAAACATGTTATTCAAACAAAATGAAACACTTGATTTAATGTCAATATTTCAATTGAGAACATGGTTATTTAGCTTATATTTTAGCCAGATTATTTATTCAGCTACGAAAGTCGTAATTCAGCTTTAATAAAGCATGTATGCTTATTTACTGCTTTCGTTTGTTTGTTGGGAATAACTCTCTATGATTATTATGTTTTCTTCCAGATTTCGTAAAAATGAAAGGCATTATAATTTAACCAAACACTTGTTTTATTTATGGAACATCTTATGAACTAATAACATGAATAAACAAATTATTATCAACAAAAACAACAAACATCGTGAACTATTCTTACAGTTTTTATAAAAACAATTCATTTCTGCAGACTGTTTACAAAAACGGAACAAAAACAGTTCTTGTTCACGCGATGAGCAACGCTCTTACGAGGCTTGAACTATTTTAAGAGGTGCCAGTTTTCTGTTGACAAAAACTCGGTTGCTAGTTTTCTTGGTTTTGTATCCGCCAGACTATGGATCTAGTGACTATACTACCAACGGGAAGGTAATAACTCCCTCTTTCTGTTTCTGGTGCTATTTTGTTTGTGGGAGCAAGCAGATCCCAGAAATATACGCTAGATGTCATTGTTTACAAATGTTACTTTCGACCTTTTGGCTATTTTGTCTAGATTTAATCGTGTGTGAGGGAGTTCGGCCATCTGAATGACAGTTTGTTGGAAGTTGGAGTAAAATCAAATCAACCACCAACGAACCGCCAAATCGGTTATCGAACTCCCTCACACACGATCAAATACATCACCAACCTGACACCAACTCTACACACTTCATAGGGGCATGGCTTATGGCTTGGCGCATGTGAGTTGGTGTAGTGCAGCATAAAAGAAAACACGATCAAATGAAGCACTAACCAGGCTCCAACTCTACACACCTCATGAAGGCGTGGCTTGAATTGGACCAACTTGTTTGAGTTTGCGTAGGCTGCATAAGGGTCAAGCATTTTTGCAATAACATAAACCACAGAAAACAGACATCCAGGCTTGAACATTTTAAAAGCAAACCGTTTGAAAAACAACGCCGCCTAGTCTAGGTTTCACCAAACTAAAATTGACACACTATTGAATCTAGAGGCGGGCAAGTGGCGCCATCAACATACGATTCACCAAAACTATCGGAAACGAGCTGTAATTTTATAATGGCAGTTACAGAAATTTACACAGGGCGGGCACTCCAGCTTGGATGTCTGTTCTCTGTGCATAAACGAAGTATTTTGTTTATCGCTACACCAATATATATATATATATATACATATATATATATATATATATATATATATGTATATATATATACATTTTTGCTTAAGGCTATTCATGCTGCATGTGTAAGGAAGCTGTTGTTCCCGGCGGCATAACAGATTTCAAAAATCATTTTCAACAGTCTCATGGAGTCCGTCTATATGTTAAAAGTGATGTTCCTTAAACTTGTAAAGAATGGAAATCTGAAACACAATATTGCAACAGGCAATTTTATGTTTTCAATAATTTTCAAAATCATTTATTGAAGTATCATCCACTTCCAAACATTATCCAGCAACCGGCTACCTCAAATCCGTCCGCATGTGAACCTGCATTGATTGTCCATGAAGGCCATCAAGATACGGAATCAATCTTTCAAAATTTGGTGGGAATTACAAATATGGTTGTTTTTGATAAGCCAGCTACCTTGGAAGCTGTTCACAGCTTAACAAGCGAATTCATTTCCTCAGTGCGTTGCAATGTATCGATTCCCGAAAAGTACGTAATAGATTTCATGAATTTCACAACAAATCTCATATCAAAGATTGAAAGCTATTTATGGACTGTTGTGCGGCCAGCTATCGAGAAAATGGGGATCAATTCAAACGCTGACAGTATTGTGAAAATGATAAATAGTTTTTCAGTTGGAAACATTTTTACAAATACTAAGGATATGTCTACTCAGATTGCGCATATGACAATGAAAACTCAAACAAAAATCCCTGTACGTGTTGAAGTATTACTTGAGCAAAAAGTCGTAAAACAAATAAAAAAAGTTTATACCAGGACAGGTATAATTAGAAAGGAGGTGAACAAATTCACCAGAGATACTTATCAGTATATATCAATATGCGACCTTCTAAAACTCATTATGAGGAATCCTGACGCAATGAACATTGTAGAGAACGAAACCGCGTCACCAGAAGGATTTTTTAGCTCATTTATGGATGGAGAGCAATATAAAACTCATTACTTTTTCCAAGAAAATCCCAACGCATTACGCCTTACTTTAAATGCAGACGAGATTGAAATTGTAAATAATCTAAGCTCCAGGGCTGGAAATCAAAAAATTACGCACTTTTACGTCAAAATTCAAAATTTCAAGCATAGCAGAGACTCTACATACAGCACGAATTATTTATTTTTCTCTCTCCATAAACTCTAATATATTAAAAAAGCATGGTTATGAAAAAGTGTTAAGACCCCTTATTGACGATTTAAAAACACTAGAAAGAGGTATTCAGATGATTTTCGGAGAGGTCATATACGATTTGAAAGCTGTACTTTGTAGTTTTGCTGGCGATACGCTTGCGGCACATGAAATTTTCGGATTACTGAGTCCTAGTGCATCTTTTTTTTGCCGACAATGCTATATAACCAAAGAGGACATGAGGCATGGATCTTACGGAGCATTATTCCAACTGCGGTCAGAGGATTCACATCAAAGAGATGTTGATAATGCCTTGAAAGTTAGACAACTGCAAGAAGAAAGGCATCAGCAAAGATCACAAGTTCAAAGAAGACGGTTAAACGACAAGGTGAGTTAAGCTTATGTAGCGTATGTCAGCGTTTTGAGAAAAATAGGCCAACTGAATAATTTCGGTTATAAATAGTGTTTGGCAATTGCTACTAAATTAAGGCTGTGAACCAATTCACGAGTTAAATTTAACTTTGGTTAAAAAGTAACACTTCGAATGTTATGTTGCCATGTTCGAAAATCCCTGTGTTGTTGATGAACCGGTTTTCGAATAGAATGCAACCACGATAGTAAAATTTTAACTTCGCATCTGTCAGCAATAACCAAGCTCGGATAGCAGGGTAGCGGCATAACTTTCCATCTGTCCATTTTTAATCAAAGTTAAATTCAACTCACGAATTGGTTCACAGCCTTATAGTACTGTCACACTACTGCTTATATGATATACGTGATATAGAGTATCTTGATATCAGCAGCTAAAAATATAGTTTTCACTGGAAATAATGTACATGTCATTTCGTGTTATTAATGACAGGATAGAATGAAAAACTCGATTAATTTGTTTACTTTTGCGACGTACGTCCTATTGAAAAATTAGATTGATTTCATTTATTAAAAAAAATCATCAAAAAGGAGCTATCATTATTTAAAGAAACAATCATACAAGAATTATCATGTGACCTAATCGGTATTTATTTGGTTTGTAGATTATAAATGTTCG
>JASCZW010001237.1:0-118156 GCA_034211315.2 Aedes japonicus
ATATTTACAAACAACTAGCATACACGGTATTTCCAAACAACCCACAATTAAGTACGTTTGACTCAAAAAGTGAGTAAAGATAGTTCGTAGAGCTAAGATGACAAACAGTCACCGATGTTTTTAAGAAGTAAAATTCAAGTTGATCGAACAAACATTGAACAAAAATGTGTTCGCTGTTCTGATACCACGTTTGAACGGAATATGTGAAGAAAAACATATTCAAAACTTTTTCAAGACTAGACAAGTTTGGTATTTCATCCTCACGACTTCTTTTCAACGAAGTTCTTATATTCTTGTCAAAGAAGATGTTTCTTGTGTTACTTGGGATCTCACGCTGGATGGCAACGACTGGCAGGGCACTTCGTATTTTACTTCTTCCACGAAGTTCGTTTCGCACACCAAGTTCCCCAAGCAGGTGCTGCTGTTGCTGACAATCAGAAGGAGATATCAAAGTCACTCTTCTTTCGCTCTGGACTAGCCGTGAACGGTGAAATTCATAGTACGAAATGCCTGCCGGAAGCTGCGTCGTTCATCAAGAAATACCATAAGGGCGAAGACGCGGTGTTCTGGGCGGATCTGGCGTCGGCCCACTACTCGAAGCGATCGTTGGCATGAGATGGAGCGGCTGAATATCGATGTGGTACCCAAGTTGGCGAACACACCCAACGTCCGCCAGCTGCGTCCCATAGAGAATTTCTGAGCCAACCTGAAGCATAAGATCGACTTCAAGAATTTTGTTGCGAAACTGAGGAGGAATTGATAAATAAAACAAAGAAAGAACTCAAAAAAATACCTACACGCATGTTTCCGTCCGCCATGGTGAATGTTCCGGTTAATTGCAAGGGCGTAGATTGTTTTGCAAATAAGCTTAAATAATTACCTTCCATGAGAGATTTATCAAAAGCAAAAGCTGTCTTAGCTTTTTTTATCACCAAAAAAGTCAATTTTTTTAACGCAAATGGTATTTTGGGGGTTTGGTGTTTTGCGGCCTTGAAATCAACCATTTTTTTCATTGATGTCCTTGAGTTGGTCCTTGAGTTAAGACTACGATTATCAATGTTTTGAAGTCTGATGACTTGTCTGCTATAGCCTTTAACTGAAAATAAACAATACCTTTATGATGATCCTGAACTGGAATTGTGATGTTTTTTGGAATTCTTGTCCTTGTGAAAAAATGAGCATGAATGTATGCTAGTATGCATCCAGAACCATAGCGTGTTACATGTTTTGACAAGCTGAAATTCCTACACAACTTCAGCTAAAATTGTGTCGCTCGCCATGTTCCTTGTTTTTTAAGAGGAATCAAATTTATCTCGATCAATAATTTAACAACAGTGAAATGTTATATGTTTTAAAATTCAATTTATCTCCGTTTTTTTGTCAACCTCAACACGTAACTTAACGAAACTTCCACACTTTCATATTCACTTCTTAATCAATCAATTCTGGATAGAATTTCATGTTCAATTCATATATAAAGGGTGTTCCGATCAAAGTTTGGTCAAACAGTAATGTGTGTGAATCCGTCAAAGTTTTTATTAATAAGTCAAATTCCTTTTTCTTTTGCAAGTTCAGTTAATACAGACTACAGGAGAAATATTCCGCTAAGCTTCCTTTTTACCGAATGCGAATTGTCGGGTCTTTCGTTTAATACATGCCATAAGATTTTGTACAGTCTTCTTGTCCACTTTATTCGCCGCAGAACGCCAGTTTGCCTTGAACTGTTTCTCGCTCACAACAGCTTTTTGAGTCTTCTTAAGGTTCCGCGTTGACGATGGCCCAATATTGCTCGATTTGGCGGAGCTTTGGCGTGTTGGGAGGGTTATTGTCCTTGAGAACCATTTGAACGTTGTTGGCAGCATACCACTCAATGGCCTTTGTTACCGTAATGGCAAGATGCCAAATCCGGCCAAAATAGACCGGAACAATTGTGTCGCTTCAGGAAAAGCAGAAGACGTTTTTGTAGGCACTTGCTCAGATAAATTTCCTGGTTAACGGGTCCGGTGTAATACGTTGCTCGTCAAGCCACAGGTACAGATGGCCTGCCACACCAGTTATTTCTTCGCGAGCTTTGACAGTGTATGTAATGTGCTTGAAATATCTGACACCGTCCAGTTGCCGTGTAAAATTCCTGTCCAGGAAGTTGTTTAAAGTTTGCCTTGACGTAAGTTTCATCGTCTTGAACCACGCAATCAAACTTCGTCAGCATCGTCGAGTACAACTTTCGCGATCAAAGCTTTGGCCGACGTGTTTTGTTTATCGTCGCGATTTGGAGTCTTGTAAGTCGACAGTTCAGCTCATTTTTTAGCTCTATCCACGGTTGAGGGCGCAACTTCCAGCTTCTTTGCGACATTTCGAACGGAGAGGTTGGGGTTCCGACTCGAAACAGCGGGCAACGCTTTTTGTCGTCGCTGTGGCCTCCGGCTTTCGATTTCCCCCGATCCAGCTTTCCTGACTGTCTACAAACGTTCACCGAACACTTTTAATACGTTGGTAACAGTTGATTTAGCCACATCCAACAATTTCGCCAACTTGGTGTGAGAGTAGTTTGGATTTTCGTCAAACACGTGCAAAATTTTGATGCGTTGCTTCTTTTCCTTCGACGACATTTTGATAACTGAAGTGCTAATCTCATAATCAAAATAGAGGCATGATGCTAAAGGGTGATACGGTCAAAATTTGGTCAAGGGAAAACGCGTGTAAATCGGTGAAAGCGTTTATTTATAAAATCAAATTAAATTTCTTTTTCAAGTTCAATTAGTATAAAATTCAGGAAAAATATTCAGTTAGGCTTCCGCTTTTCCAAATCCGAATTGCCGGGCCTTACGCTTGACCTCTGCCATCAGATTTTGTACAGCCACCTTGTCCACCTTCTTCGCCGCAGAAAGCCAGTTTGCCTTGAACTGCTGCTCGTCCTTAGCAGTTTTTTTGGTCTTCTTTAGGTTCCGCTTGACAATAGCCCAGTATTTCTCAATTGGGCGGAGCTCTGGCGTGTTGGGAGGGTTCTTGTCCTTGGGAACCACCTGCACGTTGTTGGCGGCGTACCACTCCATGGCCTTTTTACCGTAATGGCAAGATGCCAATCCGGCCAAAACAGTACGGAACAACCGTGTTTCTTCAGGAAAGGCAGCAGACGTTTATTCAAACACTCTTTCACGTAAATTTCTTGGTTGACAGTCCCGAAAGCTATGAAAATGCTGCTTTTCAAGCCACAGTTACAGATGGCTTGCCAAACCAGATATTTTTTTGCGACAGTTTCGTGTGCTTGAAAATATCTGCTACCGTATAAAACTCCTGTCCCGGAAGCTGCTTGTAGTCGGCTTTGACGTAGGTTTCGTCGTCCATTACCACGCAGTCAAACTTCGTCAGCATCGTCGTGTACAGCCTCCGGGATCGCGCTTTGGCCGTCGTATTTTGTTTATCATCGCGATTTGGAGTCACTACCTTCTTGTAAGTCGATAGTCCGGCTCGTTTTTTGGCTCGATGCACGGTTGTAGACGATACACCCAGCTTATTTGCGGCATCTCGGAGAGATAGGTTAGGGTTTAGCTTGAAACTACCGGCAACTCTCTTTGTCGTCTCAGCGGCTTCCGGTTTTCGATTTCTCCCCGATCCAGACTTCCTGGCTGTCGACAAACGTTCCCCAAACACTTTAATTACATTTGTAACGGTTGATTTGGCAACTTTTAGCGATTTTGCCAACTTTGCGTGCGAGTAGTTCGGATTTTCGCGATGCGCGAGCAAAATTTTGATACGCTGCTCTTCTTGCTTGGACGGCATTTTGACAACTGAAGAGTGAATTCCAAAATCAAAATAGGAGCAACATTCTACACACACACACCTTCAAAATGAGGGGTGTTCAGGTTTTTTAAATACAAAATTGAAAGAAATACGTCAAGTTGATATTGACCAAATTTTGACCGTATCGCCCTTTACACGCACACATCTTCGAAGTGGGGAATGTACAAAATATTTTAATGCAAGGTGAAAGGAAATGCGTCAAATTTAAGTCGACCAAATTTTGATCGAAACACCCTTAAATAGCGTTGAGTAGCAGAGTCCGAAAAGAAGAAGTTCAGGCGAAAGCAGCATGAAGCAAAACTGATAAAAAGAGTTGGGCCTCAGTTATAAAGCAGAAACCGAGGACAAAACAAAATTAGTTCGCAGTTGAGGAGTTTGGCTTAAATAAAAAGAGAAGTTAGTTCTGAACCATGTGCTTCCCCTTATTTGAATGCCCAAAAAGAAAAAGCAAATTATCAACCTCAGATATGTATAGACGCAAAAGTAGGTAATTTTTAATTGAAATATTGAACTATTCATACTAATAGCATGTAATTCAAATTATAATCTAATCTAATCTAATCTCATACTAACGCAGCCAATTATTCAACGCATCCAGGAATATTACGACTACTTA
Organism: Aedes japonicus; assembly: GCA_034211315.2. NCBI lineage: Eukaryota > Metazoa > Arthropoda > Insecta > Diptera > Culicidae > Aedes > Aedes japonicus. The sequence continues at coordinate 4,418 of JASCZW010001237.1, forward strand.
AATGCATCATTTTTCTTGTCACCGGCCAGGCCAACTGCGAAGCATGTTCCGCAGAGAGGACTCCAATAAATAGAGTGATTCTAGAAAGAGTGTCTGACATCGCTCTACCCCTTCGAATCAAGGGAAGAAAGAAAGCGTGGACCTCCCGTACCAAACGCTTCCATATAGAGTTAAACAATGTGATAGTTTGTATTTCATCGTTGGGAGCATACATGCTAGAGAGATTAGTTTATGCTCCTTTTGCCTGTGGGTGGACTTTTGGCATTTGAACCAAAATGCTGGCAATGATTTTCAAAATTTTACAGAATAATACATTTAGTTGTATGTTATATAATAGTCTTATAATACAATATAAAGGACAATACACACTTATTCATCCAAATCTTCGTTTGATTGACTTGATAAAAATAAGAGCCCGTAGATGCATTTCGCAAATTTCATCAAACACTTCACTTATTGACTTTTCGAGAGTAAGAAATAAATACTGAAACACTTTTCCAAACTATCACTAGTAAACACGAGCAAATTCCTTTCAATTTCAATAGAAAAAGCTTATATTTTGACAGATATGCCTTTATCGCCAGGAACTTACAGACTTCTTTAGTGTCACTAAGTCGCAAACAAAATTGACGTATCTGTCAAATTTTCTTTTTGAAGTGAAACAACGATTTGTTTGTTTGAATTTTCCTAGTTTTCCAATTACATTCGTTCTACTAATACGCACGAAAATGTTTTTGAAAAGTGAAAACTAAAGCTATGTCCATTAAGAATCCGGAATTATAAAATCATCTGTATCTCGGTAACGGATTGACGTACAAATAAGTTTAATACATCAAAACAAAGGTAATTCTGTACTTTCAGGAAAAAATATCAAAACAAATTATTTCTCTTTGTTTCTAATGAAAATTCACACTTTCTTCTTTAGTCCTCCAATAAAACGCTGCACACCTCCGGAGCCAACTTCCTTGTCACATTTGCTCCACATTTTGGTCATCTGAGTCGCGTCCCGAGCCGTATTTCCACTTGTCTTAAGCTTCCGCTTCATAATTGCCCAAAATCTCTCGATGGTCCGGAACTGCGGGCATTGGCGTAACTACTGGGGGTGCCTAGGGGGCCAGACCCCCTCCAGAATTCTGTAGGCCCCCCCTAGATTTTTTTCCTTACACATTTCTAATTTGAAATGAGACACTATTCATAATCTTTACGGAATTGTACGGATTTTTTTCCCAGTGTAAGTTCTTTTTGTACTTTGCTCTCTTTGGAAATAGTTCACACTCTTCCCTTACCCCACTTACCCCCATAGGATGAATGGTGGTATATTGAGAAAATTATAGTCAACTACAATTAGATCCATGAAAATTCCGATATATCAACATTACGTCCAATTCGCTCCAGAGTTTGCGTCTGTTAATATGTTTTGAAATTGGAAATATCTTCGCAACATTATGGGATCCCAGTAGTGAACAGCAATTTCTGCTAAAACCAAAGATGTAAAGAGAAAGTATCGATAGGTCCGATAGAGCTCGGCAGGTTATGAAATTGAATAGAAGTTGTTAGAAATTGAGCGTAGAGCTTTTTGTGAAGTAGTATTTCCAAGCAAACGCACAAACACATCTCCATGTGGGGTAGGTCAAGGCAGGAGCGGATCCGCCACCTTGACTGGCAAAAATGTACAGTTCTTACACTCCTTAAGACCACATGTGTCTCTGTTTTAACATTCCTTAAGACCACATGTGATGGAAATGGAACAGTTTTTCATACAAAATGTTCATATTAAACATTCTCTACGTCAGCATTCAAAGGATAGATTGAGCTGATATTTTGACAATAGGTTTTTTAGTTTTAAATTGTGCTCAATTTATAAACTGTGCTTTAAATTGAAGACTAACATCTGATCCATCATCTTTAACTTTTAAAAACATATATTCTCTTTCACAAAATAGTTTGTTTTAAGAGAATGAACTATTTTGCCGAAGAATTCATTCTTGTAGAACTTTTCAATTTTAAATTATTTAAAAACTAAATTTTTGCGAAACCTTCTAACATGACGAATTTGATGCCATTTTGTAGACTGTACTTGAAAATTTAAAATTCAACACAGTTCAAAACGGTAGATTCATTTGTAATATTCACCTTTACTGTAGTTGTTCACATTCTTTTGCCATACCATTGGTTTAAACATTTTCGAAAAATTTCCATGGAATTTCGAACTCTGGAGTACTACCAATGTCAAACAATTTCTTAAGTTTAACTTCAAATTACCCATGGATGTTTCTTTTGAACTGCCGTGAAGTTCTCAGTAGGTTTCTGATATCGGAATTCTTCTTCAAATTTTTTGAATGCTCTGTCTCTTTAGAAATTTAGCTGTATATAACTCATACATTTTCATTGCATTTTTCATGAAATTCTTCTTTAAAAGAACCTTGGTTGATGATTTGCTCACAGAACTTTCAAAGAGAAGTAATATGTCCAAGTTTAGAAGTCATTGCATTTTCATTTTATGTCACAATTGATATACAGAATTCCATACAATCTGGACACCAACAAAATGAATGATGGAAAATTAGGAGACAGGTAGGTATACCCTTAAACTTCAGAGATTTGATTTTTTCCAAAAAAAAAACATAGTCGTGGAACAGGTTCCCGGTTTTTTCATTTTTTAGTTCATTTTGATAGTTATTTTAAAAATATTGGCGACCCAGACAATGGGTTATTAGGAAAACCATACCCCACACGCAAAAGAAGCGCAGTAGAAACTACCATTTCGAGGGTTAATAAAACGCAAACACCAACAATTTTCACCCGACTATAAATGCGTTTGATTTTACAATGATTGTGATTAGATCAACCATGGTGCGGTTGATTTCAATACGAGGTCTGTCAAATATACCACAAATTTTGAAGGTTTTACCATAAACGTAGTAAATTTATGAAATGTAAATTTGGTTGAAATACAGTCGTAGCAATGATAAAGTGTTCTGCGATGTATGCTTCATGTTTTGCGCAAAGGCTTTGCGAAAACAAAATAAAAGTTTATTTGCACAGTTTTCAATAATTGGAGAAAACTAGGCGAGAAAATATAAGCTCATTGAGATACTATATGGCATAAGGAATGGTTCGTAACTTATTTACTTCATAAGCAATCGTTGTCATCAAATGTAAACGAAAGCTTTTAATGGTCATTGAAGAGCAAAAGCATCAGAATAGAGAATACGTTAAGAAGCTGATCGATATTACCACTTCGAGGCCACCGGGAGGACGAACATTCCACAAACCGTGGACATTTTCTGGAGTTGACTAACCTGTTCGCCAAGTGACTTTTTTCAGATTCAGGTCTATTCTCCGCCTTGGATGAGTTGAGACGTCTCATGAGAATTGAGTAAGGTAACTACAGTCACCTCGTGTGAATCAATTCTTCATTTGGTCCACACAGAATAGTACGAGGTATATATTCACTACACTCGATTCTCTTAAGGCATCTTGACTCACCGAGGCGCATTGAACCTACTTTCGTCGCTCTTTTCAATATTCCTACACAGAAAAAAGCGTTCCCGAAAATGAAAACGGACCGTGAACTAGTTCACGTTTCCAGGATTTTTCCCTTTGAATGTTAGTTTAATTCATGATAACGTGATTCAGTTCATAGCGTAGTTTTCCTTGGAGCTGGGCACGGATTTTTTTTTCCGTGTATAAATGAAAAAAATCCTTCGGACAGGCCCCCTCCAGGCCCCCTCCAGACTAATTGTCTAGCTCCGCCAATGACTGCGGGCAGTTGGGTGGATTTTTGTTTTTATCGATGAAATCTGCGTTATTATCGCGGTAATAGTGGATGACATCCCGGCTGTACTGGCAACTCGCCAAATCTGGCCAAAACTTCACGGGACCTTGATGGGCTTTCATGAAAGGTAGTACGTGGTTTTTGAGGCATTCTTCCTTGTACAGCTTCGAGTCCATCGTCTTATTCGTCACGAACACTTTGGTCTTTGCTTCGCAGCTGCATATCCCTTGCCAAATCATCATTTTTTTTTATTGGCAAATTTGTCCATAAAAGCAAACTTAAACTTCGCAGGAACATCTCCTCGTGCTGTCGCCATGTAGAATTTTTGGACAGGAAGCTGGCCGAAATCCATTTTGACGTAGGTTTCGATCGTCGAGCAGGCATCCTTGGTACTTCATCAAAACCTGCTGGTACAATTTACGAGCTGGAGTTTTGGTGACGAAACTTTGCTTCAACGTTCTGTTTGGTTGCTTGCTGGCTCGATAAGAACGATATGCAGCTCGCAAACAAATTCTTCGAACGGTACTGCGAGCAGCAGCGTATTTTTGTGCGATTTCCTTATCTGACAGTCTAGTATTCGCTCAGATGGTTCTCAACACCTTCTGGTTCAGTTTGCGGTCATATGTTCCACTACGACGCTTACTTTGAGGCACTCGATCCACGCTCTTCCGCTCCCTGAAGCGTTTGAGCACATCATACACGGTTGATTAGGCGATTTCCAACGTTTTTGTGGTTTTGCGGATTTTCGACGCGGGTGAGCAGAATAGTTTCTTCCCTCTCGGCTTCCATCTGGAATAACATTTGACTCAGTGCACGAAACACCGTGAAATTTATACCACAGAAAGTGAGCGCCTAGGTAAACAAACAGCTGTAAAAGAATTCTTGCAGCGGTCACTTTCCGTGCCGCTGCAACATAATAAGTGATTCCGGATTCTAACTGGACAGAATTTTATGTCTGTTCCCGTATTCGTATTCGAGTTCGTTTTCCTTCGTCTTTGAAGCCGTCAATGCAACTAGAAATTGGTTTAGCCACTGCAGTTACCAATTTACGGTTACGGTTACGGTTTTTTTGTCGTAAGAAGACCAACCATGTCGCCCAATCCTTAGGTTAATGAATCCCGATACAGTCATATATTTGAGATGCATAATAAATTCAAAAGTTCAAAAATTGGCTCCGAACGCTGCTCAAATAAATAAACTTCTTTAAAAAAAACCACCTACTTCTTTTACAGTTTCCCATGTTGCCTGAGCTCCACACTCCAATTTTCCACTTCTCAAGTTTTTGGTTTAACAAAAGATCCAAATAATTTCCTCCGGACTTTTCAATTCAATGCCAAAATGCATCCCTACTCGTGCCAAATAAGGAAGAAACATCTCGTAAAAAGTACCCTTGCTTGCAAATGCTTAATTTCCGGGATATGCACCCGGATGGCGCACTGCCCAGTTTGGCTCCTCACACTGCACCATACAAAAAACGATGGGAAACCTCTCCAACTACAACATCTCTGCAATCGAATCGGTTTATTCTAATCCCTTTGCTACCTACCCATTCAGGAACCACTCGCAAACACAAACACACAAACACGGTCGTAGATTCGCCTTCCCAGTTTTCCGCTTGTAAAATATGCATATGCTGCTTCCAGTGCTAGTGGGTGTGCTTTTGCGGAAGAAATATGCTCTCGAAATGAAATTTTCCAAATGCTTCCCGCCCACAGATTGGCGACCTAGCTGAGAATAGGATTCAGTGAATGCATAATTTTACCCGGCGTTGAGCGGTCGTATCGATTGCTCAAAGCATAATAATGTAAAGAGTTATTCAAGTCACTAAACATGGGGAATTTCAGATTTCACTGGATGCGATGATGGAAGCATTCGGATGATTGAAAGTTATGCTTCCACGATTTGTTCGGGCATGCAGATCAGAATGCCAGGGGATATGGAATGTCACCATTGATGGTCAACAATTAACAGTCCGACATGTTAACATATCAGTGCCAGAAATGATGTGCGGTTGGTCGGTCAAGAAAGTTGATCCTAGGGTGGTAAGAATTGAAATATGCAACATATACCTATAATCAGGTCGCACGGGATATTTATTTGCAGCGCCACCACACAAGAATCCCGTCACATTTAGGGCAAATTTTGCTGTACGAAAAAAAAATCGTTTCCCGGATCTGATAGAGGCATTCATGAATTCGAAAACAAGCAACAATACACCTTGAACTAAATCACGCCAACAGCGACAATTTCACGTTTCTAGGTAAACATTTCAACACTTGAACTAAACGGAGTTAGCTTATAGATTCTTTCGGTCCACTGCTTAGCATCTTGTCATGAGGTACCAGGTGATTGGGTAAAGGGCCAAGTTTCCTCCAGTTTCTACAAAACAGGTGAGCTCGGAAATCAAAAGAAGTATAATGTTGCCGGAATGCACAAAACGCTTCTATAGACTTTAATTTCACCAAATCCTTCAATTGGAATTTTAGGTATTTTTTTCTACCTAGGTTGCTCTTTAACGCGATTAAATTGAAGTAGCTCCAGTAGTAAAATACTTTGTAGAATGAATTTGTATAAATACATATAATTTACAGTGAAAATACACTACCATTCTTCGAGAGTGGCCCTAACAGCATCCCTACTATTTATTTAAAGGGGTCCGAATCGGCTCTCAAGCGTTACTTGAAAGTCATCTTGCTTTCCCAATGATCAATCACCATCACAATTCGTTAAATTGGAACATATATTTGAATATCTTTGTTATGCATCTCCGTAGAGCATGAGCATGAACATGATTGAGCGCTCGTGATTACTACTCCGTTATTTCCAGATCAGTTGTTATTGTTGTTATGTAATAACACAAAGAGCCATGCTTGGGACTTGCATACATCCTCAATGAATAAAAAATGGTGCTCCCAAACTAAGATAATACCGACGCTGGCCTTACCCGTATACTGATCAAGTAGGGAATGGGTAGGAATATGTTAACGTGATACTCGCTTTGAAGACAGTCGTATTGAGATTTTGGATAAAATTATTGCGTTTGCAGCACGATCCGTTTTAATAAACGTTGTGCTTAATTAAACTGACGTCGGCTACGAACAAGATATTTAACTATGTTCCCGGTTTATTCTCTGTACAGAGATGCACATTAAAGTTATTCAAAATTTGGCATCGATATAAACCAATAGTAAGGATGTAAATGTGGATGGTTTATTCCAATGGAAAAAAATAATATGTTAAAACATCGAGGGCTGATTTGAACCAACAGTAACGATACTGTTGGATCCAGTCACAAGTGTGGGTTAATTCAGCTGAATACAGAAATTCATAGATACTAAAAAATAAATCGATTTTGATTAACATGTTAATAACTATAAACAAACATATTCAAACATAATCCTATACCTCCTATACTCCTCCCTCCTATACTTCTCCCTCATATACCCCTAAACATCCTATACCCCTCTCAAATGTTTTTAAGCTTGTTTTCTAAATGAAATACCTACATCGAAATTTGTGAGTGGCCTCAATAGAATCCTTACTGTTGGTTTAAATCGGCTCAAAGCGGCTATGTACTATTTGAAATCGGTCTAATGTATAAATAGTTTACGAGACGTAACGCGAAGTCAGCGTATCGTTTACCAAAATGAACCATGCTGCCAAACCAACTCTCTTATCCAACATCCCAGTGATTTCTCGTGGAAATGCAGAAGTTCTCTCAGTTTTTGCTAAAGTGAGTATCCCGTCAACTTAAAGAGAGGGTAGGAATTACCCTTTCTTTATTTGACCTGCATTCGGGCGGGACCAGCGCGGCTGTTGCCTTGGTCTTGGATCAACCGTTGTTATACATTGAGGATGTATGTTAGTCCCCAGCATTGGTTCTCGGAGAAATTACAGCTGATCTGAAAACCCCGCACACGCGAACTAATTCACGGTTCATTTTGTATAGAGATCTTGTTTCTGTCTAGCTTTCACTGTATTTTTCAATGATACTACGATAACCGGGTGGAAACATTGATATATATTGATCTGACATGACCTAAGCTACTAAAACGCGGCCAACCGTCAATATCTGATGTCAAAATCGTAGTGCGTTTTTAACTATATTCCCTCAATTGAGGTGCGTCCCAATTTTAGTGCACGGTTTGTTGCTATACTTGTCTACTTTCACTTTAATTCATAACTATATTGCCTTTAAGTTGTATTTGTCCTATTTGTACAATCCAGAGCAGAAACAAATATCTTTATAGCTGCAGTTGGTGTTGATGAACGCTGCATAAGAGGTAAATTACCTACGCAAAATACCATAAAAAGAACAAACATTATCAAACCTTGATATTGGAGGAAAAACAATTTCAAATAAGTACCTCAGGTATTCTAAGATATCCTAAATAACAATTTATTGTTATTCTAAAGATATTATATAAGGAAGTTATAGCTTTTTTAAACACAATGTTTTTAGAAACACTTTTAGTTACGAGCGTATTTATAGAAAACATTCGTTCGTTTTAAAAAAAAGATTGGAGAACTACAAAAAAATAAACTGACACTTCACTTGATCACTTTTAAAAATATATTAAATAAAAAAACTGAAACACCTTTTCATACAGTCAAGTAAATGTTAGTTCATACTAGCTAGTAAACCTGAGCAAATTCCTTCAAGTCCACTAGAAAAAGCTAATTCATTGACAGATAGGCCTATGTCGTCGGCCACTTACAGACTTCTTCAATCTAAAAAGTTATATTTCGAGGATCCGAATGCGTGTACCACCGTAGAATCACCTGCTTCAAATAAGTGAGAGTCCGATTCTTAAGCTGACAAAATCGAAAATTGGTTTTCATTTTGAAGAGCTCCTGCAAACTTCAGCATTTCTGCATAAGTCTACTAAGAGCGTCCAGAGATTAAACGCTGCAATGATTAGTCGAGTGTCCCAGCCTTCTGCAGTTGGTACAATTGTATAACCTCTGCCTGTTCGCATGTCGGGGAAAAAAATCAATCTAATTTACATAGTTTGGCAAAACTGAACCGTGACGCTCACCCGAAACGAGTCTGAAAGTTAATAAACTGGTTTTTCATCTTGAAACGATGTTATATGTAGTGGATATAAATCCAGTATAGTTACAACTCCACGAGTGGCTTAAGAGTTCTTAAAACAACCAGAAGCTCGTTCCAAACTGAGACAACGCCATCGATCTCCGATCTCATCCCGCGAGGGTACGTAGATAGAATAATCAATATCTTCGTGATCAGCAATGTTATTTGCTATTTTATAACTCAGTGCTTCTACATGCAGTTTATTAAATCTCAGTTTATGTGTCAAGATATCAGGATACTTACACAGCAATTTTCCCGGAATGTCGAGAATTTTCAACTCAGACAACTCAGAATCCCTTTGCGAACGGATGACAATGCTTGCTTAATGCTTCGGTAAGCTTCGTGTAACTTTAATAATTATGCACAAAGAAACACACGATCACAAAAAAACCTTCAGAAAATCAATAAAATAATATGCTAATGAAAAAAATGGTTGCCAATACAATGCAGTAGGGCAAAAAATAAGAAGAAAAAACTTATAACTAGTGGCAACAATTGGGCTTGGCCAAGTTTAACTGTCTACGTATCTCCACTTTATGGAGGGCTCAGATGCACACGCTGTGAGCAAAATTTCATAACAATAGCTAGGCTGGGCCTGACAGGCTATTCAATTGTACTACAGCCATGGCCTCGAGGTAAGACATTTCCCAAATAGTATCTCTCTTATATCTCTATTTATTAATTTGATAAACTTTTCTTCTCACTGAGCTTACATCTGATTTTCGGCAAGGTTTCAGGCGAGGAAATCTCTGCAAGAATAAATATACAACTGTCATTGTATTCAAGCATTTATGGAAGAGGCAACTAGACGAATTAACGATAAGTTTGCATTAGCTATAGTAATTTAAATATAAATTAATATGATTTGTGCGGCATCCAGGTTATTTCTCTCATCACCATGAGGCGCCCAAAAGTAATTTTGCTAAAACGAAAGATATGAAGAGAAAGTGTTGATAGTTCCGTCGGTGTACGGCAGGTTGTGGAAAATTGTATAGAAGTATTTGAAAATTGAGCAAAGGGCATATGATATACTACTCGAACAAAGCACACATCAGCCAATGCGGTGTAGGGCAAGGCAGGAACGAGATCACGCCATTTTGACAGGGAAAAAGAATGCGCGCTTGATCGTGCTCATGTACTAAAATGGTTTGCTGGCGGTTCTGCATTGGGGTATGTAAGGAAAAGAGGGGGGTTTTGGTAGCTCATCACGTTGGCTTGGCCGAGTGACAAGAAAAATGATGCATTCAAGAAGTCGTCATTTTCCAGGATGCCTTCAAGAATTGGTTGCATGAGTGTAGATTACACACTTCCAAAATCTCGTGCAAATTTCTGTCAGGACTGACACATGCTAAGCGTCCTTTAGCGCATAAGAATGTCTGTTGAAAGAGATGAGAAAATAAATTCAACCGAGACACATCTTTTTGTCAAATTGCGTACGTGTCAGTTTCAGGAGACCTTAATTTCACCCGAAATCTTTCTTTACGTCCCCCAACTTCTTACGTTTTCCCCGACTTTAAGTTCCCCGACTATTTACAAACATGTGGATTAGGTCTCGTGTAAAATTCATTATTTTCTAAGTGTGTGGGTCAGGTGGGTCAGTGGAAAAATTCAAAGTTTTTGACTTTTCTATGACTGTCCGCTGTTTTTTCTACAGAGTGAATTACTAAAGAATGTTATCCCCATTGACGACCATTAGTAGTCGTGCATGTTTGTCTTTGGCTTTTACGCTTGTAATGATGTTTGTCAGGTCTCGCTTGGTGTTCTAATCTTCGCTTGCGTACTTCATGATATTTTCCATATGAAAGCAAAATAGTTCATACGGTATCAATTTATGACGAAATAAGATCAGAGATTCAACGATATCGATCAGAATGTGATGTGCAATCGTTTATGCAAAATTAAATGATAATTTCAAAAATTGCTTCATTTTAATGATCACCGACAAATCAGTGAATGAGAGTGGAGAAACTGTCATGGGTCTTTTCGATAAATGTCAAGCTCTTGGTAAACATTGATAAAGTGTACCGTATAGTACCTAATGGCAGACTTGTTGCAAAGTAAAAGTTACATCAATGTGACTCAATTAGGTAACAATCAGTTGCTGCAACTATTACTATGGTTTGGTGTTGCTTGGGTAGTCAGCAACATTCTAACAGTAATTACTCTAGTGGCTTAATTTGTTGTTGTTGGTTAGTCTTTGTTGTTTGTTTACATATCAATAACAATTGTGCAATCGGCCTTTGGTTTTCGGTGCAGTGGATAGTTTCAAATACAAGTGAATTCAGTCTGGACACGGTTGGAAAATACGATCCATTTGGTGCTCGAAAAAATGTGACACGTGCAGCAAATTACCAAAACGGGTGATAGTGAACCACACAATGACGAAATTGTAAAATTTGGTGAGACCCTTTCCGTGAAAGTTTGTTTTAAACCAACGAATCGAATTCCCAGCCAACCGATTAAATTGAAAGTGGTTGGTACTTTAAGATACAAAACCCATCGGCATCGACGCAGGATTTGGCAAGCATTTCAACACCACCATCTAGATGATTCAACGGATGAAAGCTCTAAACGCCACGAAAACGTACAGAAACATAAGGTGCCGAAAAAGTCCGCAAATCAGCAAGCAGGCCAAAGCAAGAGCGCGAAACTATATCAACGGATTCTGAAGAACCAAGACGGATGCATCTGGTCGATGACCAGAGTACCACCAAGGAAGATCTGCGAACTGCGGATTGAACGGTGATGAGCGATTATCAAACAGCACATAGGAAAGTGAGGTACAGTGTACCGAAATATCCAGAAGTTCAGAAAAACTGTACGGCAGCCACCAGGAAAGTCATCAAAGCAACCGTGCATACTTTAATAAAGAATGTCAAGTCTAAAGTGCGAGTGTGTTCCAAAAACTAAGAGTTTTATTAATATAAACAGTGAAATGCAACAATAGGTTATTTTTCTCCAATAAATCGAAAACTGAAAACCAAAAAATTGAATCGAAAAAAAAATTAGGCTGTGTCTATGACCGAAGAAGACGTTTAATTTTTCCTCCGGAGTTGGTCCGGCAGAAAATAATGCCAAAATTTTGTTCTGTTTCTTTCAAATCCCATTTTCAACTAATTCAAGCAATAATATCAATATTTTTGAGTGCAGTTATCTTTATAAAGTCCTTTTAAACAAATTTATTCAATGAGTCCTCCTTTTTTATTAATAACATCCTCGAGCCGACGCCGGAAGCCAGAGCATGCCTTTCGGACGTAGTCCTCCGACATTGACTACCATGTGCGTGTTATGGTTGACTTCAGGGTTTTCACACTAGGGTGTGATGTTTTGCAGGACGTGTGACACGGCGCTCCATCCTGCTGTATGACAACGTTTTGGTCCTCAGAGAAGTTGGCCTTCACCCAGGGAAGCACTTGGTCCTTTTAAATACCTATATACACTTCGGTATTGATTTTAACTCCAGCATCAATGAAAACAGGCGGCATATTCAAACCGTTGGACGCCACCAAGCCAAACATCATGACACCAGCCGGATGTCTTATGGAACGCACCGGGTTGCGAGTAATTTTTGCACGGACCGATTTGATCACGTTCAGCGTTCGTGCAAAGCGCGGACATCCGTTTCCCGGCTTCCGCTGCTTAGAACCATCCTGCAGGGACTGTTTAGTGCGGTAAACTGTTGCCAAATGGCACCCTACCACCTTGGCAATCTCTTTTGGCTTCTTCTGGGCCAGCAATAAACTGGTGATCACTTCTTTTGCGAAAATTTTGACGAATTAGCAATAAAACAAATAGAATGTTTGGATGCAGCACTTGAAAGTAAACATAAACAAATACACTTTCGACAGAAATTAGTCACTAGCTACACGAATTAACCCAACACTCAAGTTTGAACATTTTTGCATTATTTTCTGCTGCACCCTGTACATCGACTTTACGAAAAGGTAGCCAAGTGAAAGCATCAAAATACAAACAACAACAGGCAAGGCATTGCAGTTAACTCACTGTTTCAGACATGTCGCTGTATGGAAGCTTATAAAACATTAATAGTAAGTAACCAACCGCATATTTGTATATTATGAAGGTCAACAAACCACCACAAACAAAAACTCCAACGAGGTTGCTAGAAAATCGTTCAGATTGTGTACAAATTTTAATGCCCTCGAAGCCTTTCCTATCGCAATAGGCTTTGATGGCAACTTGAATCTCCATCGACATCAACCGGAGTCTACTTTTTTCAAAAACCTAGCTGTAAAGTGGATAACCGACAGCAAAGTGATTCAGAGGTATACAACTCGACCACTTCATCCGTTCTGTGGTTAAGATCCCATAAAAGCTTATCAAATGGTCTATAAATAGAACAAATAAATTTATTAAAGCGATGCTCTCAAACAACATGCCCCACTCAGCAAACAACTAAACCTTCCGGTACTTCCAGCTAGAGCGCAAAACGAACAAATTAGTTTGCCGAATCTCAAATTTGCTTCATCACCATCTGTGAAACAGATTTATCACCGCTGCCGCCGCCGTGAGGACGTCTTTGTCGCGTTTTGCACCGCTGAGCACCGCCACCCACTACGAGCGAGCATAATTTCGATTGATGCGATGATGCTGGCAAAAACCGAGTTGATGATTCGTTTCCACTCAAGATCCATACGCGCGTTTTGGCTGGAAGCAATTTGAGTCGTCATCGTCTCCAGTGGGACACTAGGAATGCAAGCATTTCCGGTTAGATGTGTCCATTATCAGCAGTGCACGCAGCTCGAAGGTCCGTCGTTTGGGTGACCCGTCGAGCATAAGTTCATATCGTGCAGCAGCGTATCGTAAAAGTCCGCTATGTAGCGCAGGAATTTGCAATATTTCATGGACGAGAATTTTGATGAAATTCATCAAGTGGTGTGGGTCGACGCCAGGGCCAGGATGCTGTGCGCGTGTTTCGGTTTTACCCATTTTGAAGTTGATCGCTTCGGGGTAAAGTTTTTCCATCAATTTTCCGGACAATGATTGTCTGGATAATCGACACGTACTGATAGCGGGAGAAAATTAAAAGCTCATTATAAAGAGAATATTTGAACCTTCCATCGGACACCGTACGATAGAGGGTAATACTTGGTTGGTCTTTTGTTAGCCGTACGCTAGAAATTTTTGAAGGCTAATGGATAATTTAAGCACTGATTAACACATTGGAAAATTTTACCACCAAATAGTAGAAAAAAATATGCAACATCAATCAAGATTCAAATTTTCCACAGTGCAATAATATGGCAAACCAGCGCACTGTCAACATCGAAGTTGGACCCCACGGGACCCCACTAATTGAATGCGATATGGGAGATTTTAATTAAAAACTCTAAAATTGATAATGTCACTTTATCACACTCAGCTCAAAGCCACCACCCTCCTCTTCAGCGTGGGTCATGCTTGGCTCTCAGATTCAGACCGTGCAAAAACTGTTCAAACCGCAAACCATCCCCGAAAGTGTTGGACGCCTCCCGTAAGCAATCATGGTCAGTTAGCAAACCGGCAATCTAGATCCGGCCGGCCATCGTGGTGCACCCGTCCGTTGAGGCAATTGCAAAGCTCTTAATTATTGATTTATGTTAATTAAGTGGTCCTTTTTTCGGTGCTTTTCGCGTCCGAACAAACTACCCGTTCTCGAATCAAACTCAGCCCATCTATTATACAAGACCATATGGTGCTGCTCGCATCCAAATTGTCGTATTTGCCACTATTCAATTCACCATCGGGACATAGGATAAATGAACTGTATGTGCATCAATCTACATTCGTAATGATATGAGAAGCCCCCGATTGATGGTGAATTGCGAGCGCAGGGGCGGACGTCGTTCCGTTCTGGGTCGGGAAGTCGTCGTTGTCGCCGCGTTAACTAGGTGTAGGTCGACATTTGAATGAAATCGTAACGAGACCGAAACAACAACTACGGGGGCTGCTGGCTGGTGTGATTATGTGAATCAGAACAATTAGCTTCATGTGGAGATGCTTAGTGCGGTTTAGTGCGCAAGCTGGATGATGAAACGGTGGAAAACAATGCTAGGTTACACACTTGGGGAAAGCATTATATGCTAAACAGAATTGGTAATGAGCGAAGGTCATCGTTGGCGTGTGCTGTACGCACTATAGGTAATTGTGATGAAGTAGTGTGTGAGGGCGAACATTTCATCGAAATTGTGTCGTCGACGAAGTCTGAAAAATTTGGTTTTCTTAATGTAATTTGTTTGGTGGAATTTATAAATATAGAGGAGCCAACTTGAATACTTCGAATCCAATCAAAACATGGGTAGAGAGCAACGGCTTAACTCCCCATCTTAAGAAAGACGTGATCTGAGATTTTTCGACTCAACAAATCCCAACAAAGCCAGAGGGGGAGGGAGCTCATCGGTGCTCATGCTCATGCTCTATGAGGAATCAGATGGTTATCCAACGATTGTCTGTCGATTTGCCAAATTAAAAACATGTCTACCTCGAGTTATCTCAAATTATAATATTCCACCCACTATATCACCAAATATTGCGATTGGTTGAGCAAATAGGAGATAATGAAATTATTGAGTAAGTACCAAGTCTGCCCCGGTTGGTACTTGGAGTTTAGAAATCAATAGAAGCATAAAGTTTCGAGACCCTAATTTCATCAAATCCTTCAATCGTAATTTTCGGCGGATAAGAATAGATTGTTCTTTAAAATATAAACTTGCTTTACACAGATACCACTTTCAATATTGAAATTGAAGTTTGAAATTCCAGCAATTGAAAAAGTTTTCTCAATAAAAAACCACTATATGAAGACTATATGAATGACCATAAAAGCATCCTTACTGTTGGTTTAACTCGGTTTCAAATTGATGGTATTTATTAAAAGCATGTGAATTGTTTTCTAACCATGAAAATGTTTTTTCAGCACTGAAATCCGTACATAAACTCACAACATAGGATGGGTGCGATTTTGTGCCTGTGTGAGAAGGGAAATTGAAATAGGCCAGTTCACGATTTGCTGCGAACCTCAACTCGCTACATCGTTTCTCCCACAACTCTCAAAAACAATCAACCACAACAAGTCGATTGCTATGATCACAAACTCTTTTTTTCGTCACCTTTGTTTATGTATTTAAAGCCAGGACCTACCTATTATTTTCTCACAAAAAACTGTATTTCCACTTCCCGTAGCCACCTGAACACTATTTATTTTCACTGAAATATTAATTATCATCGTGCTCTTGAAAACAGTGGACGAAAAATCTGTTTACTTAACGAGAATGGTGCAAAAATTCAACAGCCGGTCTCAAAACTGCGCGTTTTGCTTTTTTCTAATTTACACTCAGCTATGCGTAGCGTAGCAGAGCGCTGTGTTGTCAGCAACTGTTTGCGCGGGCGTGCTGGACTGTTAAAAGTTTTCTCGTGTAACTTTTCAAAAGGACCTATCTAACAATTTGCTTATCCCGAGGAAAACGAGGTTGAAGAATATGAAAATATTTTTTGAAAATGTTTCAAACTGGATCAAGTTTTACCCATTCAATTGCTTTTGAGGGCAAGCATTGTTGATGAATTTGCTACAGTAATGGTCTTTGTAGCATTTTATGTTAAAACAACAACGAAAACATCAAAAATGTTAGATAGGACATTTTGCTTAACCGGACTGTACATTGGTCGTGCCACATAGGACATTTTATTCCAATGATAGCTACATAGGTCAATTCAATTTTTATTATCATTCTATTAGTAAATTAGAACATAACACATAGCAATAGAGCTTGCTTTCTCTTTCACACACGCATTTGCTTCCCGGTGAAAACAATCCTATTCTTTCTACGTGCCTTCTCGTAGATCAGAAATGGCAAATTCGTATTCAGGGCATTGCCACACAATGTGGTTAACGTCTTGGTAGGCAGTGCCACAGCCGCAAATACATGATTGTTAACATATGAAGTTTCTGGCATTTACCCATAAATTCGACTGTAAAGAACTACTGCACTGGGTCATAATGAAATGATGATAGTGAAAGTTCACACAAAAAAAGTTGATATTAACGTTAAATTTGGTTTTACCAGGTCCAGAATACGCAAACAATCCCTATTTGGCCTATACGTTTATTTTATGAGTTTATAAATCATAGCCTAATTCTTTGGGAAGTGCACTACAACAACGTCATAGAAAGTGCAGCCATGAAAATACATGTAGCGACGGTTTCGTCGTGTTATATTTCTAATGAAATAAGCAATAATGCATAGTCAAATAATGTCCCTACGATATATTTTTATTTATGTTTTAGTTTTTACAAATTACAATGATGCGTGTAACAAAAGATTCAATTAAATTCGTTTTTTTGTTCCCTTCATTCTTCTATCTTATTTCAATCTTTACCATTTTCTCATTCTTCATCCTTGATTCTCTAATTCGCCATTCTTTTTCACCCTTGATCCTTTTTCATCCTTCATTAATCCTTTCCATCATCATTTATCTGTTTTTTCGCTTTCCATATTTCATAATACATTGCTTTTCTCATTCCTCGTCCTGCATCTTCAACTCTGTTTCGTTCTTCGTCTTTATCCTTTTCACTCGTGCTCTTCATTCTCCTTAATCGTCCTCGTTCTCCAAGTCCATATCATCTTCAAATCCTATCGTTTCTGCTACTTTAGATTTTATGCCTCGGCCAGGTGGTGGTAGAGTTTTTAGAAATGGTTCATAATACCACTTTTGTTCCTGGCACATTGTTCGTGTTGTTCTCCTGAACGCCTTGTTGAGTCTGAGTGGAACGGCTGTGGGCTAGTGAAAACATATATTTAGAGCATACCATCTATAAATATTTGAAAACAAAAATACCTCTCCACTCTGTTTTGGTTGAATCCGAAGACCGCTTCCTCACGCTAGCTGTTAGGTTTCTAATTATTGAACATTGTGCTGGGATGGTATTTGAACATTCAACAATTTCCTCGTCATCGCAGAGCGGGTCGTTTATGTTTCCAATGCTTACCGTTACCGGGATAGTTTCTCCATAAACTTCCTCGATGCTGTCTTCTTGTAGAGGATCCCGCGAAGGATCTGAACCATAACTGGCGACAACGCAACTTTGCTGGCTACCACATACAGCAACTTCCTCAAATTGTGCTGCTGATGATTGATCCGGATGTAATTAAAATATTGTTGTGTCTGCGGCTGCAAGAAACGACCAATATATTTTGATTTATATAACCTTATTTTAAGGAGCTAATGCACTTACCGAGGAGCAAATCGAACGCAGAATTGTTAATTCCTTCCGACATTGTTGGAACGGTATTTTGTACTTTCTCCAATCGAACGACCGAAGTACGGACTTGCTTTGTTATGTTTGTTCTGACACTTCAGACGTTTTGCGCGACAGGTAAACTGATCGTCTTATCAAACAGTAGAGCATCGCTATTGTGAAATCAGACATCGGACGTTTTGTTGATTTTCACTTTTCTTAATATCATGAAAACATATCAAAATGCGTGTCTTCACATAATGTTGATAAGTGCAATAGCAATAGTGTGCATTAATTAATTCAATTTGTTTACATTTGTTACATAGGACCTTTTGAAAAGTTACGCGAGTTTTGATTAACGAAGTAAAAAATGCCGCGTCTTACTAAAAGAAGAAAAGCGGCTTTTTTGCGTGAACGGGCTAAACAAGTTATAAGAAGTGCTGTTGATCCCTTATCGTGGACATTCAAAAACCTGTGGAATAGTGGTTTTACTTCACCGTCAACTGATGCTGAATTTCATCGAAAAATAAGTTCCGGAGAAGAATCTGTCGGCGAATCTTCCGACTTTACAAATGACGTTCCTATACCTGGCCCAAATGATACTGGTTTTGAAAATCCCAGTCATACTTCCGAATCCGATGGTGAGTGTGTTTTTGATTTGCTTTGCAATTGCTTGTTGATTTGTTTGTTGTTTGGAAAGAAAAGGTAAACAGCCTTCATTCCCTTCCTTGGAAGCACGAGCCAGGGGTAGGGGAGTCTGGGTTGACTTGATCGCCCTTTTTCGTTATGGATATATCACTGCGGAAAAAACGGAACTTGATGCGGTTTTTTTCACAGGCTCATAGTTCCATATTAACCCTTATGTGTTCGACAAAAATAAACACCTTTAAGTGTTCAACAGGGTACACGGGTACCCACCAAATTCAGTTTGTGCCAGAAATCGTTAACTCCAAGGAATCGACAGAACAGAAGAATTTGTGATGCAATATTACAAACGACGATTTTTTGGAATCTTCTGATAATCACGGAATTGATATGGGAGGAAGCCGTTTGTATATAGACAAGTGCCACAAGTATCTGAGCTGTGCACCTGATGGTTATATAAATACTATATAGAAACACGGGATTGAAACAAATAGGCGATAACGAAAATACTTGGACCGAAGTTAATTTTTCAACTCTAATTTGCGTGGTCTCCAGTGAACTCAAATTTTGACTAAATATAGCCGAATCATGCCAGTCATCTTTAATCTAAATTTGAACGCTCTGGACCCATTCAATATTTAAATTAAAAATAACTTCGGATCAAACAAGCCCAACCTTCAGGTGCAGCCTTCACTTACTTATTATAGCTCATACCTCTTACTTAAAGTTAAAAGCCCAAATTTCATACTTGCAATGTAGCGTTGAAAAAGAGACCTATGATATTTCACATTGAAATTTTGAGTTTGCCATTGAAAAAGTACTTTACAGAGCCTACCATTTGATACTAAGTTAGTACGAGGTGGGGGAAAATATTTGATCTTATCCCAAATATGTTTCAAAGTAATTCCATGTATATCAATATTGTTTCTCTTTTTCAGCTATTTTAGAAGATAATTCAACTTTACTCTTGATTAAGAAGAAAGAGGTAAAGGGTAAAATTGCGGAATGCGTCCTAACCATGAAGGCATCCATGGGATTTAAAATCAAGAGTGATATTGTTGTTCTGGATAAAAATGTTATTGTCGAAGCACAGGCGTCAATGCACATCTGTCAGGCACATAAATGCAAAGTCATTTTTGTGAACAGCAGTGATCACACTGATTACGTCATGCATGAAATAATTTTTAATGAATCGTACTTTAAATCCAAAATTGAATAAAAAGTACAATTATTTTTTTTAAACATACGTGAAAAAAGTGACACATGATGAGATTTCTATTAAAACATAGAGATACATACATTAACTTACCAAAGCTCCACATTGAAATAAAGTAAAGCAAATCAAAGCTATTCATTTTTATTAACATCACAAAATAAAATAATATCTCTTTGTGTTCGTTGTACGTACCCAAGTAACTTCAAAGCGTTTCAAAATAAGAGATCGTTATTATGAGTAAACAACATTCAACTGGATTCGTTTGAAAAAATTAATAACAATGTGGCCATCGAATTATGTTGTATAACATGAGCTGTCGTTGGTTGTCAGAGTTCAGTATGACGTGAAAAGGTCCCTGGAATCGTTTTTCAATCTGCAAAAATCCCATTTATTATCTCAGTTGCATAAATTCAAACGTTTTTCATACATTTTATGTTTTGGCCATCTACTCACAGACTCATTCGATAGTTTATGATTGAATTAAGAACTGAACATTAACGTTTAAAATTCACCAATATATGTATTCAACTAAATGTTCTTAATAACTAACTATGCCCCAGACTCCCCCAACCTTTTAAAAGGATTCTTATTTTAAGGCTTTATGCTTTTTTAAAAGTGTGAATATTGTAGGGAATAATTAAATGGATGTACTGTAATCCGCAAAGAAAAATTAAAATTACTGGCAGCCATGACCGTTTTCTTCATGATGCACCAATACTATCATATGAGAGCAAAAAAGTGTTTGCACTACTACATGCATGTTGAATACTAAGGATTCAAGGGAGTTTCACCTTAAAGGTACCTTTTATTTGGTTCATATTGTACATATTGTTCACAATAGACGACAAATGACAGCCCCCGCTAGCTTTTAACTGATACTATGTTAGAGAAATCTCAATCAAAATGTATTGGTCGCCCTGAAAAGGACGACCTTCAAGGTGAATTGCTACTTCATGTATCTTTTCCTATCTTTTATCTCACTCTCGCAGACTTACCTTTTTTATATCTTGATTGTTAATGAATGAACATCTAATCGAACTCCATCAGATTGCTCACAACAAAACTGCATACAAACTGATGTGATGAAGTATTCAATATCTAGCACAGATTCTGAGTTATATAAATTTTAAATTTTGAGGTAATGGCTGCCGTCGAGAATCCTACAGCGTAACTGCCCAAACACAATGATAACGGAAACTGAACAGTAAACGGCAAGTTTGACAGTTGTTTCAAATGACTTCGATATGTGCAATTAGAATCGGCTTGGATCTAACCTGGTTTATTTCCGACAAGCAGGTTTACTCATTTACCATACAACAATGTTTGCAATCTTTCATACAACAGGCTTGGTTCAGGCGTCATCTGGCTTAAAATTACATAAAATATCCCATTATTTTTTGCCAAATCTAGCATTCCCTTTATGTGCATTATGTGCTGACACATCATCGCTGAATGCTGCTAGTACGGTTCTTCTGGATGGGATGGATTTCCTTAATCTAAGCCAACGCAATTTAGTTCAGAACGAACTTGGTCGAACGCTAGATTTAGTGTTCTATAATGATGAAGACGATGTGGAAATCGATGAGTCTGCTGTGGCACTGTTGCCGATCGACACGCACCATCCTCCACTTGTTCTGTCATTACCTGCCCTGCTGCAATTACCGATTCTTCCTAACCACACTGTGGATGATAAAGTTAGAGGTCTCGGATTACCGGAAAATTGATTACGCTTTGCTTATACAGTTTCTTTATAATCTGGATTGGAACAACATTCTGAAAGCACGGACGTTGATGAAATGTCAGAACGATTTTGTGGTGTTATAAAACATTGGCTGGCTTCGAACGTACCTCTCAAAAGACGTCAAATTTCTCTCTTCATGGAGTACTCCGTTGCTTCCGCAAGCTTAAACGAGAACGGAATTCGCTCAGCGAAAACTGAGACGATGCAAAACAGCTGATACTAAGCGGAAGTTCAAGCATGCAAGCACTGCCTTTGTAGGCTCAACACTTCGTTGTACAAGACACATGTTTTAAAAGTGCAATGGAATTTGCGACGAAATCCTCGAAGCTTTTGGAGCTTTCAGTCATACAGCAAAGGAAAACTCCAGCATTCCGTCCAACATACGGCTGAGCGATAGAGAGGCTACCTGCGTCTCCGAAGCTACTGAGCTTTTTGCGCAGCACTTTGCTTCGGTGTTCGAACAAAGAGTAGCAGGTGATAATGAAGCTGAGTCTGCGCTCGTGATGACCAATGGATTTTTTGAATTTGACCACGTTCGTGGTAACTGAAGAAATGATTATTGCTGCGTCAAGAAAATTAAAAAGTTCTGTTTCGCCTGGTCCGGATGGTATTCCTGCTGTGGTTTTTTGTCGTTGTGCAGCTGTCTTGGCTAAGCCCCTTGCAGTCATATTTACTCAATCTTTCCAGCAAGGTAAATTTCCGGTCTTATGGAAGCAATCACCATGTTTCCGGTGTTTAAAGTCGGTGATCGTCGAGATGTAAAAAATTATCGTGGCATAACTAGTCTCTCAGCAAAGCGTCCAAATTGTCTCGAAATTATATTGGTCAAGCCGTGTTCACTAGTTCGAGAAGCTACATATCGACTGATCAACATGGATTCATTCTCGGAAGGTCGGTGGCGACCAACTTACTGGACTTTTCTAGTACGTGCATATCGGCGATGGAGCAAAATACACAAGTCGATGTCATTTACACACGATCTAAAAGCTGCCTTCGACAAGATCGACCATAACATTCTTCTGTGTAAGCTTTCTAGACTGGGTGCATCAGCATCACTTAAGGCTTGGCTGCATTCGTACCTGACTGACAGAACTCTTTCGGGTGCAAATTGATTCCCGTGTATCAAAGCCATTCACCAGTACGTCTGGCGTGCCTCAGGGAAGTAACTTGGGCCCGTTACTTTTTACGCTCTTCTTCAATGATGTTGCGGATTTATTGGGAGCTAGGTGCAAACCTGTATATGCAGATGACATGAAACTCTACTTTGTTGTTCGTACGGTAGATGATTGCCATTGCCTTCAAAGTTTACTGAACCTGTTCGTGGAATGGTGTGGTCGGAATAAATTGATCGTTAGTATCCCTAAGCGTGTTGTGATGACGTTCCATCGTGTAAAGAACCCAATACATTTGACTACTGTATTGATGGCATTTCGCTTCGTAGAGCTGATAAAGTAAATGACCTGGGTGTTCTTTTGGATGCGAAGCTGGATTTCCGTCTACACTATCAAGCCATAATTTCCAAAGCTAATCGTCAACTTGATTCATTTCAAGATCGCACGGGATTTCAACGACCCCCACTGCTTAAAGGCGCTGTATTGTTCACTAGTCCGCCCTATACTAGAAAACGCATCTGTTGTCTGGTGTCCGTATGAAGTTACCTGATTCTCACGTCTTGAACGGTACAGAAGAGTTTGGTAAGGCTGGCTTTGTAAACCTTCCATGGCGTGATCCTGTCAATTTACCGCCGTATCCAAGCAGATGTTTGTTATTGGGGTTAGATACTCTGGAGCAAAGAAGAAAAATTCAGCAGGCAACATTCGTCGTTAAGCTTTTAAACGGTGAAGTGGATTGTCCGGAATTGCTATCACAGCTGGTCTTTCGTGTCCTCAACGAATGTTACGGAATTCTTCCTTGTTGCAACCAAAATATCACCGAACTGCATATGGCTACTACGAACCGCTCGACGGCCATTACGATAGACTTTTTCGGCAGTTGAATCTGCCTTTGAATTCGGCGAACCATCCAACAAGTTTCGAAACAGGATACAAAGAATGTCAGTGTTAAAATTTATGTATTGAGTATTGAGTAGAGACGTTGTGTTTTTTTGTTCAATTTTATTTTTTTATTTAATTAAGTTTTAACTATATTCATGTAGACACAAAAGTCGGATGAATTAAAATAAATAATAATAATAATAATAATAATTAAATAACGGAGAAAATTAAATGTTTCTTTTTATCTGTGTAAAGGGCGATACGGTCAAAATTTGGTCAATATCAACTTGACGTATTTCTTTCAA
Source organism: Aedes japonicus (assembly GCA_034211315.2). Taxonomy (NCBI): domain Eukaryota; kingdom Metazoa; phylum Arthropoda; class Insecta; order Diptera; family Culicidae; genus Aedes; species Aedes japonicus. The sequence goes on from JASCZW010001237.1 coordinate 28,427, forward strand.
TTTTGCATTTAAAAAACCTGAACACCCCTCATTTTGAAGGTGTGTGTGTGTAGAATGTTGCTTCTATTTTGATTTTGGAATTCGCTCTTCAGTTGTCAAAATGTCGTCCAAGCAAGGAGAGCAGCGTATCAAAATTTTGCTCGCGCATCGCGAAAATCCGAGCTACTCGCACGCAAAGTTGGCAAAATCGCTAAAAGTTGCCAAATCAACCGTTACAAATGTAATTAAAGTGTTTGGGGAACGTTTGTCGACAGCCAGGAAGTCTGGATCGGGGGGAAATCGAAAACCGGAAGCCGCTGAGACGACAAAGAGAGTTGCCGGTAGTTTCAAGCGAAACCCTAACCTATCTCTCCGAGATGCCGCAAATAAGCTGGGTGTATCGTCTACAACCGTGCATCGAGCCAAAAAACGAGCCGGACTATCGACTTACAAGAAGGTAGTGACTCCAAATCACGATGATAAACAAAATACGACGGCCAAAGCGCGATCCCGGAGGCTGTACACGACGATGCTGACGAAGTTTGACTGCGTGGTAATGGACGACGAAACCTACGTCGAAGCCGACTACAAGCAGCTTCCGGGACAGGAGTTTTATACGGCAAAAGGAAGGGGAAAGGTAGCAGATATTTTCAAGCACACGAAACTGTCAAAGTTCGCGAAGAAATATCTGGTTTGGCAAGCCATCTGTACCTGTGCCTTGAAAAGCAGCATTTTCATAGCTTCCGGGACTGTCAACCAAGAAATTTACGTGAAAGAGTGTTTGAATAAATGTCTGCTGCCTTTCCTGAAGAAACACGGTTGTTCCGTACTGTTTTGGCCGGATTTGGCATCTTGCCATTACGGTAAAAAGTTCATGGAGTGGTACGCCGCCAACAACGTGCAGGTGGTTCCCAAGGACAAGAACCCTCCCAACACGCCAGAGCTCCGCCCAATTGAGAAATACTGGGCTATTGTCAAGCGGAACCTAAAGAAGACCAAAAAAACTGCTAAGGACGAGCAGCAGTTCAAGGCAAACTGGCTTTCTGCGGCGAAGAAGGTGGACAAGGTGGCTGTACAAAATCTGATGGCAGGGGTCAAGCGTAAGGCCCGGCAATTCGGATTTGGAAAAGCGGAAGCCTAACTGAATATTTTTCCTGAATTTTATACTAATTGAACTTGAAAAAGAAATTTAATTTGATTTTTTAAATAAACGATTTCACCGATTTACATCATGTTTTCCCTTGACCAAATTTTGACCGTATCACCCTACTGATTTACACGCGTTTTCCCTTGACCAAATTTTGACCGTATCACCCTTTATACACAAAAGTTGTCTTTATTCTCTTCGGTCCATGTTTGTACTTCACCAGCCTCGCAGTCAGGTTCTAGATCATGTTGAACCACCCTAATGTACACATTCACAAATAGCTTACCTAATCCCAACTCATCTGTTTTATCCCATTCCAGCTATCAATGCGTCTAACCAGCCGCACGCCCATCAGCCTACCAAGGCTACCACCATCAGTAGCTGAACCGCAAATCTAAAGTGTTCCACCAGCGACACACCTCTACTGGCCCCTGAAAAGCGTGCTTTCACAAACCACGCGCAACGGCTTCGTTCGGCCAATTCCAGGAAGGATGATCAAATCCTACAAGCTATACCTGACGCTGCTGATCAGTTCGGTGTTCATAATTCTCTGTCAAAATCAGATTTCGATAGCCAACTTCGTAAGCAGTTCGTCAGCAGCGCTAGTCGGAGGCAATGGACCTGGCCAGGCTCCGGCCGAAGCGCAAGCTTTGATCGGAGACGATCTGGGTCCAGACGACGACCAGGACCAGCCATCCATCGTTGATAAAATCCGTTCGAGGAGTCTCACCTTCAACGATGTCCGACCGGTTGGGGGCACGAAATCAACGGATCGAACTACCACAACCTTAGGAACTAGTAGTAGTAGTAGCAGCAGCAGCAGTAGCACAGCTAGCACATCAACGAGCACAACTACCAGCACGACGACGACAACGACGACAACGACTGCAGCCCCTGAGGAGAATGATATCTCCGGAAATCGTCAACAATCAGCTAGAAGTAGTGATGTAAGTATAGGATTCTTACGGCGCTCTCAGGAATATTTTAGTAGAACATACATAAATCAGATTACCTACACGGCACTCATTTTCCCACTATTTCTTCCGTTTACGAAAAATTAGTTCCGTTTGAAGGAGGAAAAATATGAAAATCGTTACTTTTTATCGCACAGTCGAAGAAGTGTTCGGTTGGGGAGAAAATGCTCACTCACTCGGCCGGTCGTACAATGCAGCAGTATTTAAAAGAATAAGTGTTATCACTTTACTTCCGCTTTCCAGCTCGTTTGCTTTTGTGAAACGTTGATTCGGTAGCTCTGTGTCACACAACTCTACACCACTAGAAGAAACGGGTCTATGCGAGCACCTCCAATCTCGTTCAAGAAGGCAGCATGGCGTTTATGATTCTTTTTTCCCTGTCGCATTCTTCTCTAGTACTTGTTGAGAACTCTGTACTCAGCATGACCCCTCCACCGCGTCCGACCACCCGTTCATCCAACCATCAACTTTGCTTGCCAGGAGATTTGTGCCCCTTTTTGCGCCTCAGTCCGTCATTTTATTCCGCTAAAAGGTTTGAGATATTTATGGGGAAAGTTATGAGCCGTAAAGTTAAGCTTTCTAACTACCGGCAGGTTTGCTCCTTTTTCGAACAGCGTGCTTGAAATGATTATCCTTTTTGAGGGAAAACTCTTGCGGAACAAGCAAAGATTAAAAGAGCATAAATGCAATTACTTCAAGCTGAATAATCACTTGTACTGAGTTGATGAATATGAGATTGTACGGCCTTTGGACGAGGATTTCACTCCGCACTGGAAAGAAATTGGTTTTTATGCTCGCTTTTCCGGTCGACGGAGCTCACATGCATCGCATTATCAGAATGGTAAACATCGAACATGTTGCATACCAATTTCTGGACGTCCGATGTCATTGTATCAACATGCCTCTTATGTGTGCGATGAAGTTGGGGTGGTTCGCAGGAAAATTTAAATCATCGGCCATGAAATGCGAATAAGGTGAAAAGATACACTTTTATTCAAGTTGAATTTTTTTTGCTTCAGGCTGACTTAAAGTAAATTGGTACGCACAAAAAGTCTATTACTAATTGCCTTCACTGTACTTTTATTAAATCTTCGTACTTACAGAAATCCCTCGAACTTTTCTTTGATGGAGCCCATCAGCGCCCGTACAGTGGAAACGGACACGGAATCAGCACATTTCCTCCATGTTACCCGTATTTGCTGGATGTCCATAGTTTGCTGACTGCCCCGCCCCTTCTTAGAAGTCACTGCTATGAAATTGCCCTGTATTTTTCGATTGGCCGAAATTCCGGCCAGTTCGGAGGATTCAGCTTTGGAAACAAAATCGATCTTGTTGGCAGAATACCACTCCAGAACCACCTTTTAGTGGTGGCAGCTGACCAATCTGGCCAAAAGATTACTTTGCCCCTACAGGGTGCGGCAGATAATAATGCGAAAATTTGTTCTATTTCTTTCAAATCCCATTTTCAACTAATTCAAGCAATAGTATCAACATTTTATAAAGTCCTTTTAAACAAATTTATACAATGTGTCCTCAGTTTTTATTAATAACATCCTCGAGCCGCGCCGGAAGCTAGAGCATGCCTTTCGGACGTAGTTCTCCGTCATTGACTGCCATGTGCGTGTTATGGTTGACTTCAGGATTTTCACACTAGGGTGTGATGTTTTGCAGGCTCGTGCTTCAACATATGCCCAAATCAAATAATCCAACGGATTAAGATCTGGACTGCTAGGGGGGCACAAATGCTTCGGCCAAAACTTCATGTTATTGTTCTACCATTGTTGGGTTCGATTGGACGTGTGACACGGCGCTACATCCTGCTGTAGGACAACGTTTTGGTCCTCGAGAAGTTGGCCCTCACCCAGGGAAGCACTTGTCCTTTAAAAACCGATATACTTTTCGGTATTGATTTTCTCCAGCATCAATGAAAACAGGCTGCATTTTCAAACCGTTGGACGCCACCAAGCCAAACATCATGACACCAGCCGGATGTTTGGTTTGAAATTTGAATCTCAATTTTCCGTAACGTTCTCTATTTTTTGCGGTGAAATGAACCGGTTCGTGCGGCTGTTGGCCACAGCGTCGATGCTGAAAAGCTTTTCGTCGGAGAACAGGATTATCATTTTTTCCTTCTTCAACAAGGATAACAATCTCTTGGAACGAGACACTCGTAGTTCCTTGATCCGTTCCGTAATCAAGTGACGTTTCACTCTGGCTCTGGAAGATGCATGCAGGTCTTCTTTGATGATGATTCTCGGCATGGATTTCTCCGAAATATTGGCTTCCTTTGCAAGTTTTCTTATGGAACGCACCGGGTTGCAGCAATTTTCATACAGACCGATTTGATCATGCAGGGACTTTTTTATGCGGTAAACTGTTGCCAAATGGCACCCTACCACCTTGGCAATCTCTTTCGGCTTCTTCTGGGCGAGCAACAAACTGGTGATCACTTCTTTCGCGAACATTTCGACGAATTTGCAATAAAACAAACAGAATATTTGGATGCAGCACTTGAAAACATAAATAAACATAAACAAATACTCTTTCGACAGAAATTAGTCACTAGCTACACGAATTAACCCAATACTCAAGTTTGAACATTTTCGCATTATTTTCTGCCGCACCCTGTATTTTGTGGATGAACGGCAGTAACCGCTTCTCCAGGCATTCTTCGATGCAAACTTGGGAGGTCATCGTCGCCGATGTGAAGAATGGTTCCGTTTTCAGACCACAACTGCAAATCGCTTCGCCAAATCAAGGCCTTTATTGCAGAACTTGTCGGCAAGCACGAACTTGACTCTTCTCTGCACATCCCCACTTCGAGTCGTGGATGTAAAACTTTTGACCGGGAACCTGCTTAAAATCGAGTTTGACGTATGTTTCGTCATCGATCAAAGTGCTGCCCTTGTGTTTCGTCAAAACATGGACCTACAAGAGCCTTGCACGCTATTTGGCCACGGAATTCTGCTTCATGTACCGGTTCGGATATTTAAGGGCTCTGTACGACTTGTATCCTTCCCTGGCAAAGATGTTCCGCACCGTTTAAAAGCTGACGTTGTACCATCTGACCACATCTCGGATCGAAATACCGGAGTTGGCTTTAACGCACCTCAATACCTTGCTGCGCAGCTGACGATCCCTGATTCCAGTTTTTTCGTGGATCCGCTGATTCCTTTCCACACTCAGAGTTTTCTTGAAGGTTTTGAGCTCTCGACACACTGTTGTTTCCGGCATCTTCAGCACTTAAGCCAGCTTGGAACCAGACCACTCCGGATTTTCCAGCATTTTGTGCACAATATTTTTTCTTTCGAGTTCCATTTGATGTTATTTCTGAGCGCGATCGACTACTTTGATCAAACTTGCACCAGCTGTTCTTTTTAAAAGTGTAAACAAACCACTGTCAAAGATTGTTATTAAGAAGGACTTCAACCCTTCGGGACATTCATCTCTGTTCGCAGGCTTTATGATTGCTTGAAGCAGCCAGTTTGATTCAGGAAATCTATCAGCAGTTCCTGATTAAGAGGCGATAAAACATCCTGAAGAAAGTTATTTAAACCTTGTCCACGTTAAATTTAGGCTCACGTCCACGTCAAATAAAGCAACAACACAAATTTATAAATCATTCAAAAAAATCGTTTGTTTTTTCACAATAACAGAGTTATATCTACATTAGAAATTGTGTGTTAGAGTGATTAATCCTTATTTTTTTAAAGTCTCGAACTTTCTGTGGTGCACCCGCCATCAGGCTCCGTACGGTATCCTCCAGATACGCCCGCTGTGACGATTCCCTATCTTCTCTTGAAATCGTCGGAACCATTTGCTTTCTTCTTAGTTTCGAAGAGTTTCCGCTTAACTAGAGCCCAGTACTTTCTATTGGGCAAAGTTCTGGACGGCTTGGTGGATTAGCTGTATTTGGCAACGTATTTGACCTCTTGTACCTCATACCATTCCTAGACGGATTTCGCATTCTGAGGAACGCCAAAACATGCCAAAACAGAGCTGGAGAGTCGTGGCTTCTGATAAACCGTAGCAACCGCTTTTGCAGAAATTCTTTCTCGTACACATACTTATTTATAGTGTTAAAAGAGACGAAACTTTTAGATTTTCGACCGCAACTACATATGGCTTAGCCAAATCAAATACTTCTTCGGGAATTTGAAAACCTTTTTATCCGAAAATGCTCAGCAACGGCGTTCCTTCGTATTGCGGTTTAAAAGCCAGACCCGGAAGCTGCTTAATGTTTTCGAGTACGTATGTTTCGTCGTCCAATGATGATACAAGAAAAATGTTTACAACAAATTGGAGTAAGGCTACTTAGCACGACATTTTGTAGTGAAATTTTACTTGTCATCACGGTCAGACACCTTTTTTATTTTGTGCGCCTTCTGTCTTTACCTCTGTTTCACTTTCTGTACGTATGATTTTTTACTTCCTAACCTTGCGAGCCACATTTCGCACAGAAAAATTGGGATTTTTCTCAATAATGGCTACCACCTTCTTGTCGATTTGTCGGGAGAATACTTATCGATTTGTCCCACTTCCAACCTTCCTATTCACAGTCAAGCGCTGGTCAAATGATTTGCAAACACAAAACACGGTACTTTTCGGTAGTTTTAGTTTCTTGGCAAGATCGCATAACGATAAATTCGGATTTAGCCGTTCGTACAAAATGCGTTTGCGCACTTTCACTTGATTCGACGCCATTTTACTGAATGAATGTAAACATATTGTACCACGAAATAAATTGGAGAGCTGTCATATAAGTGAAACACTTTAGCGATCCATGAAATAATTCAAAATCTACTCTGAAAGAATAAAGTGCGAAATTTCACTCGGAATTGAAAGTAAAGCGTTCAGCGATAGAATTATTCCAGTCTGTTAGAATATGGCGGTGTTGCAGTTTGAGGGAACTTCTTTTTCTAATAAATTGCCTTGGGTGAGACGGGTATGACTTATTCGTATACGGGAGAGAATGCGACAGTTTTTGACATTTTTACTATCGGGTCAGGGAAAAGTGGTTGATTTAATGTGTCTCAACGCAAAACTCCTGCTATTGAACCATGAAAGCAATGGTGAATCCTCCCACTTGTCCATCTGACTGCATCTTGCGATAGAATCGAAACATCCTCCGCATCCAATTCACGACCGACAACACCCAACCAGTCCACCTACTCGTTGCCTTAGATGCCAGAACGGCCAGGCAACCAGTAAAAGGCGATCATATTGGCAAATGCCAATCTCTCGGCATCATGAAGCCAGGGATGCATGAAGAAGAGAAATTCATCTAGCGGGATCGGTTAAGATGACAGAAGGACAATCGTGGATTAAAGAACAAAAACTGGCGCCTCTCATGTCTCATCAGAGCATAAGCCTCGGCACTAATGAAGAAGGAACTTTTACTGCGCAACAAAAATCAATTTTATTTTATGTTACGAAATCAAAGGTAGAACTAAAGAATCTATTCGTTGTTTTCTGCAACTGAACTGATAAGTACTTTCTCTGAAGCTTCCTTCATAATAATGCACACCCGCAACTGTCGAAAACACGAAGCATTTGTTGACACTGAGAGAACATTAGTGCATTGTACGAACACAATACAACGAGCTACGTATATTTCGTTACAAATTGATATGAAACGTCTCTCTGGTGGTTGCATGAATGACTGACAAATTTACTATATCGTCTCGAAATTTTTTTTTTTTTTTTTTTATTTTCCGTCGGCCTATTTCCTCACATGGTGACAATCACCGACGCCAGGGAGACGACTCCACCACCTGGACCCTACCCTAACGACTCATGACTAAGAACCGGGACCAACGGCTTTACTTCCCTTCCGAAGGAAGACGTGACCAAGATTTTTGCGCCTCAGAAAAACCACCGACGTCGACTGGGATTGAACCCAGACCCACTGGGGTGCCAGTAGCAGTCACGTTTACCACTACACCACCGACGCCGGCTGGAGTCGTCTCGAAATGTAATTGAAAAAAACCAACTACTTGGAGCGTTTTTCTATGTTTCTGACATGCGATTTGATTTCGTATTTTCGGAAAGAGCTGTTACTGAATCCGTGGTTGATCTCACTAAGCCATTGAACTTGAAAAACGAATATGCAGTTATAACTCTTGACAGCGCTTTAATTTTTGCTTTGGGATGAATAAATTATTCCCGCCTGTTCTGGAAAGCAGCAATGAAACAGATGGTCACTCTATCGTTTCGTCCAAGCTGTAATATTCTCTGCAGAACAACAACAGTCATTGGTGATGGGGCACTATTATTATAGTGCAGCTAGACAGTTAGCCACAGAACGTTAGGCAGAAAACTTGAATAGCTAAAAACTTGTTAAAATAAACACTTATTGTTAAACTATTTTTGGACGTTCGACAAAACGAACTAGAAATGTAAGTCTTTGTTTAAAATATTAAAAAACCTGAATTTATAATCATCAAACAATACAACTGAATAACAACTCAAAGCAAGCTCTACCATAACCGTGAATTTGGCTGTGGGAATCCGATCTAATCTGTATCCCTCCAATACCACCCATCCCAGCAGCAACACCATCATGCATGAGTACGATAAAGAGAAGCGGTGATTCGCTGGTCTTCGCGAAATGCATTTCGTGCATTATACAAAACTGTTTAATGATGGAACTTCACCAAATAAAAAGCAAAATGAATGAGAAGTAATTGGGATTTCTTGGGGATATAAATAACACTGTTAACAGAAGATTGGATTTCAAACATGCTGTTCAGAAAAGTGATTGTCGGATACACGGAAAAAATGCACTTAGTACGCGACTACTGAATACGGAAAAAAGAGCAAGAACTGTATGGTTTATTCAACTGTGCTAAACTTTAACCTTTCACAACAGTACAAAACGCGAGGTATAAGGAAAATCGATGTGATCATGCGAACGGTTTATTGGTAACTAAATTCTATCTATCGATCGTCGTTTATCTAACTGGATGCGGTGTTTTTCTTATCGGCATCCTACCTACCGCCTCGGCTTCTGCTGTCGATCGTGAGACGATCGATGCTGGACGAGATGCGACTGATAAGACCTACATGCGAAAACAGAAAAACTATCTCTTCTATCTATAATCAATCTATATACTTGAGACACTCATTGATTGAGTGAGTGATCTCGCAGTGCGGTGCGTTGGAAAGCTTTAAAATCCTAAAACAGATGACCGGCGTAAACACATGCCCTACGCTCAATTTCAACTAATTCTATTCAATTTCACAATCTGCCCTCTTACGGACGAATCAATACTTTCTCTTCACATCTTTGGTTCTAGCATCTATTTGCTGTCCACTCCTAGGGTTGTATTTCGATAAGAAGGATATTTCCAATTTCAAACATTATGATTGGTTACGTGCTTCATGTAACAACAAAACACATGATTAGTTGAATGTAGGAGATTGGATGTTTTTCCCGGCAAAAGACTTGGAAAGCGCAATGGAAAGTGATGGTAATGTTGTCGCCAAAAACAATAATTTAGACATCGCGAGGGGTGTTTTTCAACAGGTATTGCATACGAATCAGAAACGATGATCATAAACATGCTCTACGCTCAATTTCAACTAATTCTATTCAATTTCACACCCGCCCTCTTACGGACCAATCAATACTTTCTCTTCACATCTTTGGTTCTAGCATCTATTTGCTGTCCACTCCTAGGGTTGTATTTCGATAAGAAGGATATTTCCAATTTCAAACATTATGATTGATTACGTGCTTCATGTAACAACAAAACACATGATTAGTTGAATGTAGGAGATTGGATGTTTTTCCCGGCAAAAGACTTGGAAAGTGCAATGGAAAGTGATGGTAATGTTGTCGCCAAAAACAATAATTTAGACATCGCGAGGGGTGTTTTTCAACAGGTATTGCATACGTCGACGTGACTACACGTCTTGAAGAAGACCGCTTTCTGAAATCTCAACTCAGGTCTGGTTATTGTCAATGTTGACACTGAATCTCCTGTCCCAGAAAGCATTGCATGTAACGAACATGTGACCTTTGACTCCCATTCTTCAAGAGACTTGATAGAGATAGCTTTAGTGATCGAATGCTTTTGAGAATCAAGAGAGACAACTTCACCTTGAATTTCCTTCTCCAGGTGAGAGTCAATGATGTGCTCCAGTCCTCATCGATTTCCAATCAGCTTGCAACGAAATCGATCGAGACCAGCTATGGCGAATCATGCATGGACATGGAATTTTAAATTTTAGTCCTACTTTTTGGCTTCGCCGACGACATTGATATCGTAGCTCGTGACTTTGAGACGATGGTAGACACGTACATAAGACTAATGGCTGAAGCTAGTAAGGCTGGGCTTGTGATTAAAGCGTTGAGAACAGAATACATGAAAGTAAAAGGCTCACGAGAAAACAATGTTAAGCTACCACCACGAATTCAGATCAACAGTGATGAAATCGTGGCGGTAGATGAATTCTTATATCTGAGCTCATTGGTGACCGCCCACAGAGAGTTACAAAGACACATTATTACTGATTGGGAAACTAGGAGAATTTAAAATTTAACACTTCATTTGATCACTTTTTAAAAAAATAAAAAATTAAACCTTGAAACACTTTTTTAAATTTTCGCTAGAATTCGCGAGCATTTAAAAAAGCGAAAATTTAAAAAAGTGTTTCAAGGTTTAATTTTTTATTTTTTAAAAAGTGATCAAATGAAGTGTTAAATTTTAAATTCTCCTAGTTTCCCAATCACAATCGTTCTACTAATACGCTCAAAAAAGTTTTTTTTAAAACAGTGTTTAAAAAAAAAAGTGAAAGTGGCACATTATTACTGGCAATCGTGTCTACTTTTCACACCCAAGGACGCTAAGATCAAACCAGGTTAGCCGAACTACAAAGTTGACCATCTACAAGACGTTAATTAGACCGGTAAACCTCTACGGCCACGAACATGAACATTGCTCGTGGAGGACCAACGCGCCCTTAGAGCCTTTGAATGGAAGGTGTTGTGTACTATCTACGGTGGAGTGCAGATGCAAGACGAAACGTGGAGGATTAGAATGAATCAGGAATAGCCTCACTTGCTGGGAGAACCTTCCATCACCGCTGTTCGGATCGAGTAGGATTCGAAAGAAACTACTTTCTGTATCTTGTTATACAACAGATCAAACTGAAATACATTTAGTTTCCTCTTCTTTACTCTTTTCTCTGACCACTATCGTAATTCCTATGCTAAAATAGTAATTTTATTTAGTTTCAGTAATTATTTTAGGTGTAAGCTAGATTGTAAGTTTTAACTAGGATTATCTGCTCACCATATAAACTGAGCCATCTTAAATCGCGAAAATACTATTGTCTTCCAGCAACTTCCTCAAACTGATCTTCACCTATCATTTCCGTTTTTCCTTTATTTATTCTCCGTTCTATTTACATTTTTCCTAAACTTTCTTATCTGTCATTTCTACGCATTTCTTATCGACCAAAAACTAGAGCGATGCGGTAGGGTTGACAGAACATTCCCCAGCCCGTAACTCTGTCCCGGAAGTCGTATCCGGCACAGAGTTACCCTCAGAAATCTCCATCACTGCCAGTTTCGCTGTCGCACGCTTGTATTGCCCAGTCTTCGTTCGCACCCATGCCTGTCGGATCCTTCCATCTCCTGACACGATGGGCTCTTTTACGACTCCACAAATCCAGCACTTTCTGTTGTTGCCTTCAACCAGATACACCAGGTCACCAGTTTGCAGTGGTCTTTTCTCGCCGGACCTTTTAGTCCTCTGATTTATCGATGGAACATACTCCTTTATCCAGCGTTCCCACATCAAACTAGTCAACCAAAGGGTTTCCAACAGCATTGATTGCTTGTCACTTCCCCCAAAGTTACTCTGATTACTCAGTGATTACAAAGATTATTGTGGTTACTGATTATTACCTATGATTACTCTTGATTATTCGTGATTAATCATGATTATTTGATTATTTGATTATTACTTAAGATTACTTGCGTGGGTATTTGATTACACAGTGCTTACAAAGATTATTGTGATTCAGATGATGACTTATGATTACTCATGATTACTCATGATAACTTGATGATTACTTTTGATTGCGTGATCTTGATTACTTCCCTTAAATTGGACATTGCTACTTAAAAACAGGGTTATTTACATGACTATTTAGGTTATCTTTTTTCACGGTATTAGTCGAAACCAAATGTCAAACCATCAAAACAAATCGTAAGCAATTTCGAGCCAAATTTCACGTGATTCCGGCTATTTTTAAGTTTAAAAGTAAATGGGCTAACGGATGAACTCAAAATTCACGAAGATTAAGCTATCAAACGCTGGGTTTTGGTGTTAAAAATTAATTGTCTCGTAATAAGGGTTTATTCGAGGGACAATATGGTGACCCTAGAGAACTAGGGTGATTAGTGAACCACTTCAGTGATAACATCGTAATGAGCATAAAAAGTAACGAAGGTTGAGCCGTCAAACTAATAGTTCCCATTACGGGTTTCTCCGGAGGACGTTTCTAGGGTCGGAGATGGTTAGGGTGGTCAATGGTTTATTTCCTACCTAACCTAATATTGACCATGAAAAATCACAAAGATTGAGCCGTCGAAAACCTGGCACATAACCTGAAAAGTCATATGTAATCGTCTGTAATCACAATAACCTTCGTAAATGCTGTGTAATCAAATAATCACGTAAGTAATCATAAGTGATAATCAAATAATCATGAGTAATCATGAGTAATCATAATTAATCATGAGTAATCATACACACAAAAAAGGAATATTGTTTTATTAAATGTTTAGCGCTTTTCTTCTAAAAAGTGTTTATTTTTCATTGAATTAAAAGTAAAATCATCTACTATGAAAGTTATGCGTTTGATTTAAATGTATATTTTTTCGGTTCAGTGTGTAAATTTAAAAGTGTGTTCTTTTACTATGAAAATTGTAGAACTGTCAAATCCACCAACACAAAGCAAGTCATCGTTCTCGTCGTCATCGTCATCGTCGAATGGAATTTTTAACTACTATTGTCCGCGACCGTGTCTTCTGCGTTGTTCGTTGCTCCCGTCCCGTCCCGTGTTTTGTAAAAATTTCAACAAAATACTCCGTGATACTTGGCATGATCGACAAAATATAAAAAACCCGGTCTCTTTAAAAAGTTATATAAATTCATCTGCAAATAAAAATCTTTTTGAAAGTTCATTTTGAAATTAAAATAATTTGCTTTCATTTTCAAAGATGCCTAGGTGTGGATTTGACAGTTCTACAATTCATCTGAAAAGAAAACTTTTAGAGTTAAAACTATTTTTTATCTCAATCTAAACAGCATACTTTCATTTCAATTACATCACACTTTCTGGATGAAAGTTTGTTTCGGAATAAAAATAATTTTCTTTTATTTTCAACGATGCTACGATTTCGATTTGACAGTTCTACAATTTGTTTTGAAAATTTCAACTTTTAAATGTAGAGAAGCAAAGTTTTAAATTGACGGTTTGGAGGTTTTTGTTTGGAAAGTAAACCGCTTTCTACGAAAAAGAACCAACGCAACTTTTTAATTTTGGCAATGGTTTTTTTAATTTTAATAATCATTATTCTTTGTGTGTAGGTAATCATCAGTAATCACTATAATCTTTGTAATCAAGAGTAGTCATGAGTAATCACAAAAAATCATGAGTAATCATAAGTAATCATCAGTAATCACCATAATCTTTGTAATCACTGAGTAATCAGAGTAACTTGGGGGGAAGTGATAAATAATCAATGCTGTTGGAAACCCCTTGTAGCCAACTGCTGTGAACGCTGGAATGCATCCCGAAGGGCCACAGCTGGATGTGCGGTTGGTTGAGTTGTATTCGGCTGATTTGGTGCAGCGTTCCTCAAAAAATGGTTTGGAGTGAGCGCTTCGACTTCATCCGACTGCTGAGAATCGGGGGTAGATACGTACAAGATGCTCCCATGCACCTCCCATGTGAGATGCTGCTGGAGGATTAAAAGTCCACTTCGTTCTCGCGTTACTAATTTGATCAGCGCAGTCGTAACCCATGTCTCGAACGGCTGCAACTATTTCCTTGCTGGTGCCTCGCTGATTTGTCCCATTGTCCCAGAAGAACTCGAACGGAAGCATGACTGAATTGTTAGTTCATGTGCCACTTCCAAATGCACCGCACGTGTTACCAGGCAAGTGAACAGCGCGATCCACCGCTTCACTATTCTGCGTCCAACGGTTACAGCGAATGGTCCGGGGTTATCGACTCCGACGTAGCTGAACGAGCGAAGATTCAGAGTGACTCTTTGGACCGGCAGCGGAGCCATACGTGGAACTTGAGGTCGGAAGTCGACTGGGATGAACCTTACACCATATGCAGAGCGACGATCGAACGACTTTTCGAACTACTGCGTCCTCGCGCGGAATGTAATACAATTGTCTCAGCTCGTTCTTCACCGCTTGACGGTATCCGTGTCCGCTCTTCTCGTGATAGTGCTGAACTACCATTCACGTAATCCTATGACCGTTTGGCAAAATCGCTGGAAATCTCAGATCAAACGGAAGGAACTCCGCTCGTTCAGCCCTTCCCTCCATTCGAACCCATCCGCTATCATCGACCAGCGGAGTAAGTTTATATAGCGGATAAGACTTTTTTCTAGTCATCCATTGGCTAATCGGAAGATCTTTGTTCCTTTTCAGCACCTTCATTTCGTCGATATATTTGTCCGCCTGCGCCATCATCACAAGGAACAGTTCCGCTTTCTTGTACTCGCTTTAATGCAACAGAACACTAACCGACGTTATCGTTGTTGGCTTCAGTATCTTCATCTGTCTGCTTGTTGCCCGCAGTGCCGCGATCGGCAGTCCTTGTAATTTCCGCTTACAGTTTGACGCAAAACGAAATACGCTCGTCATCGTTCCTACCAATAACCGCTAAAATTGGTCGACTACGATGGGCTGGACATGTCGTAAGAATGTTAGACGACATCCCAGTTAAAATGATTCTCGTAAACGAACCGACTTGCACAAGAAGAAGAGGCGCGCAACGAACAATTCCGATTAATCAAGTAGAAGGCGACCAGCAGAGTTGGCGAATGGAGACAAGCGTCGGCCCAATAGACGGGATAATGACGGCAGATTCCTACATTTACATCCTGTGGAAAAATCTGGAGGTTCCGTTGATCCAGACGGGCCTAGAGAATTTCGTATTTCAGCAGGACAACGACCAGAAGCATACTACCAAGTAGACGAAGTCTTCCGGTCTTGTTGAATCGAGCCACTGGAATTGCCTCCACAAAAACTCGGACCATCAAGAATTTGTTGGACAAAACTGGTCTTACAAATTAAAATAATTATGTTATCGCAATCCTCAGGAATTATGAAAACGTTTTTGTTGGCACCACCCTAACAAGCAAATCGAATATGCCTAACCTGTTCGTTCCGGAGTATGCACCATGCAATTCATGGCACAAGGTTACGTCCGATGCACTGCCAACTGCCGATTAACCCGAACCTCAACCTCTACCCTCCCCCCTTCCTCCCGGTCGGTTTTATATAACGATAATACGGGAAACCTTGGCAGCAGCGTCCAATATCCTGTGATGGTACATGAAGGAGCAATGCAACCCCTCATTCACTATGCAGACCAGTGTAGACAACGTGTGCGGTTTTGACTGGGGGTCGCAGTCAGAATCGACATCCAGAAGGCGGCGTGTGCATTTCTATACATATGCAAAGCCTCTGTGCGCCACCGCTGCCAGGCAACCAGGAAGCTCGCTTTGTTTACTGATGCAATGCAAACACAGTGTTTCGAGCTGCGAACTTTGTTATGTAGCTTCACAATCACAAAAATACGTTTCAGTGTAGGGCAAAACAAATGTAACGCTGTAGATTAAATTATACCACATTATACTTTGCGTTGATCTATATCCCTTTCTTTTTTGTTTTCTCACTTACACAGATAATTATTAGATGATAAGAATACACATGAACTTCAGTCCGAATATAACCTTTGAACTAAACACATCGAAACATCACAGTTTCACCTCAAATCCGAAGAAATCAACCAGCGACCGAGTCCTTTTTCCAAGTGTGGCAATCTCAAAGGGAGTTTTGTCAAGTTTCGTTTTGATAGTGGATTATACCTAACTTTTGGGAAATTCGTCGTTAATAGACTTTCGCGAGTGTGTCGTGAACAAATGGTGCCGAAACCCGGGAGGAAATCCCATTCGTCGTTCGAAGGAGCATACCGTTCTCGATAAGGAGTTATCTTCTATCTTGGTGACTGAGCACGTCGAATCTGATCACTGTCGTTGGCCAATCGATTGCGCCAAATTTGTCGTTGCACGTGCCCTACAAATCACAAAAAAAAACGGAGATCTTCTGATTCGGTGGCTCCTATATTGATTGTTCCAGAAGTTGAGGTTACGATAAACACGTGAGGATTGATAACCCAAGCAGTCGGGTACCCTTGGTGAAAATGAGTTTGCCTAAAACATCAGCATTACGGAAAAATGTGTTGCATCTTAAAAGTTTGCACCGTAAAAGAGACAACATACTCGGATCGGCAAAATTAATTCAGCGGTTTAACGAAGAGTTTGAGGTTAGCCAAATTAATCAAGTTGCCATAAGAGTTGAACGTTTAGATGGATTGTGGGAAAAATTCGAAGACATCGAAGATGAAATTGAAGCGTTGGAAGATCTAGAAACGGGTTTCTCGGATACCCGTCAAGAATTTCAAAATTTATATTTTGAACTCAAAGCATCGCTTGTTAGCAAGCTTCCCTCGCCGACTACTGCACAATCTCCATCCCCAAATCCATCTCAAAATGCACATCGCGTTGATCATGTCGTATCAGTAAAGCTTCCCGAAATCAAAATTCCCGAATTCGGTGGAAAGCCGGATGAATGGATCGAGTTTCGCGATCTTTTCAAATCGTTAGTACACTCCAATACTCATGTTTCCGCAGTTCAGAAGCTTCACTACCTCCGTAGTGCCTTGAAGGGTGAAGCATCCCGTTTGATTTCATCATTTTCTATCACGTCGAATAATTACCCCGTCGCTTGGAAAACGATCTGCGATCGTTATGAAAATAAAAACTTTCTTGTTAAACAACATATGTCGTCGATTTTAAAGGTTCCCAATGTTAGAAGGGAATCGGCTTCCGCCCTTGCTGAATTAGCTGATGAATTCAACCGACATGTAAGCATTCTGGATAAACTTGAACCATCTGAAGAGCATTGGAACTCGTTTCTAGTAGAGCGCTTGAGTAGCCTTTTGGATGAGAAATCGTTGATGGAATGGGAGGCACATTGTGATGACAATGTCGTTCCACAATACAAAAATTTATTGACCTTCATTCTAAAACGATCACGCACACTACAGATGTGCAAACCAAACTCTGGTCCACATACAGAAAATCCCACAAAACACATTAGGGCTAAATCATCCTCTCACGTTGTCTCGGAGAATGTCGTAAAATGTCCCAACTGCAAACAGGCTCACGCAATATATCAGTGTGAGTCATTTTTGCAGTTGTCACCAAACAATCGACTCAGTTTTGTCAAAAAACATCAACTTTGCATCAACTGCTTGAGGGGAGGACATCTGGCTAAGGATTGCCGTAATAGCCTATGTAGGACGTGTTCAAAGAAGCACCATAGCTTACTTCACTTTCCTCCAATTGCATCGGGTTCCAGTTTAGCGGAAGATAGGCCTTCTACTTCAACAACGTGCACAGCAGTTTATGCAACGGACAGCATCATCCCTACAGCGGGAATTTCGTTCTCGAACTCGGTAGCGCCGTCGGTGGTGCCTTCGCGTGAAATACAACAGGCAAACGGGTCGCCGTCGGGATCATCGCCTTCGAAGTCGTTTGCCGGTATTAGCCCCTCTCCCTCGTCGTTAGTTTACGCGAACAATCGATCCGAATCTAGTGAACAACTTCCTTCGTGCTCTTACGATAGTATGATGTTGCCCACTGCAACAAACAAACCAAGAAATGCGATGGTGTTTTTATCTACTGCGTTGGTAAAGGTGCAGGACGCTGATGGTATTGGTCACTATGCCAGAGCGCTACTCGATAGTGGATCACAATCCAACTTTTTTATCGGAATCATTGTGTCAGAAGTTGGGTTTGAAACGCACTCGTATTAATGTACCTGTGAGTGGCATTGGTCAAGCAACGGTCAGTGTACGCTATTCTGTACAGGTCTCACTTGCTTCTCGTTTCGGAAAATTTGTGAGCGATATTGAGTGCTTAGTTCTGCCAAAATTAACAGTGAGCCTTCCTAGTTGCCATGTGGACATCTCGCGTTGGAACATCCCACGCAATTTACCATTGGCAGACCCAAAGTTTAATATTAGCCATGGAGTTGATATGATTGTGGGGGCTGAACTATTTTTCTCGCTTATTGAATCGCATCAAATGGTTTTAGCTGATAACTATCCTATTTTGCAGAAAACTGTTCTCGGCTACGTGGTCTGTGGGAAATTATCAACAAGCGATAGCGGAGCTGTGGCATGCCATATTGCCACCAGCCAGGATTTGAATACCCAGCTCGAAAAGATGTGGGAGATCGAAAATTTCGATGTCGGAAAGTCTCTGACGCAGACAGAGCATGATGTTGAAAACCACTTTATTCAAACAGTCTCACGCGATTCTAATGGACGGTATGTAGTACGCCTGCCTTTTCGGGAATCAATGCTCCCACTTCTTGGAGACTCTTACGATCAAGCAGTACGGCGTTTTCTGCTAACAGAGAAGCGATTTAGTCGGGACAACCACCTCCGCGACGAATACGTAAAGTTCATGGATGGCTATGAAAAGCTAGGGCACATGGAAGTGGGTGCTAACGTCGTGGGACCACAATATTTTCTTCCGCACCATGCTGTTCATCGCCCAGAGAGCAGCACTACAAAAACGCGTATTGTGTTCGATGCCAGCAGCAAAGGATCCGGTCCTCTTTCCCTCAATGATGTTCTTCACACTGGTCCTACTGTGCAACCACCATTGCTGTCTCATGTTTTGAATTTCCGGATGCCACAATACGTATTCACTGCAGACGCGGAAAAAATGTTCCGCCAAATGTGGGTGCATCCTGAGGATCGACGATATCTAAAGATAGTCTGGCGTCGAGAACCATCACTTCCTCTACAAATCTACGAGCTGAAGACGGTGACTTACGGCTTAGCTTGTTCACCGTACCAAGCCGCACGAGTGCTCATCAAGCTCGCCGAAGACGAGGGTCACAACTACCCTCTTGCTTCAGACGTTGTACTCAAGCGTTTCTACGTAGATGACGTTTTAGCTGGAAGTGACAGCCTCCAGGAAGCTGCCGAAATCTGTCGTCAATTACAGGAGCTACTCAGTCTAGGAGGATTTGCTTTAAGAAAATGGACTAGCAACAACCAAAATGTGTTAAGTCACATTCCCAGTCACCTTTGGGAGAATGCTCCTCAAATGGAAATCTGTCGTTCAACGGTGACTGCTTTAGGACTTTTATGGAATCCACAAGGTGACAGTTTTGGGTTTAAGGTGCCACCCTCCCGGAATTGCATATAGTAACTAAGCGTATTGTGGTATCTGAAACAGCTCAGCTTTTTGATCCACTTGGGCTCCTTGGTTCGATCGTGATTAGTGCTAGAGTTTTTGTTCAGCGACTTTGGGCCCAAAATATTTCCTGGGATGAACAACTTTCACCTGAAGACAGTGCATGGTGGAAAGAATTTCCGAAGTGAGCTAAGTCTTCTGCAAAAGCTATCGATTCCTCGTCGAGTTCTATTCAACCCGGATCGCAATTATCATCTCCACTGCTTCTGCGATGCCTCTGAAAAGGGCTATGGCTGTTGTGTGTACGTAGTTGGTCCAGATGTTGAGGGACGAATCACCAGTCATCTTTTGGTTACTAAGTCTCGAGTTGCACCATTGCGCGGATTATCAATACCACGACTCGAACTATGTGCAGCGGTGGTGGGCAGCCAACTGGTGGATAAATTACGCAACGGAACTGACTTTTTGGGACCCGTTACATTTTGGACAGATTCAACAGTAGTGTTATATTGGCTCCGTGCTCCACCAACCAACTGGAAAGTATTTGTTTCTAATCGCATAGCCGAGGTACAGCGTCTAACGAAGGGTTTTCAATGGCGACATGTTCCCACTGATCTCAACCCGGCCGATCGTATTTCTCGTGGGATCCGTCCAAGCCAAATAAGCAACGATATATTGTGGTGGCATGGGCCACAATTCCTGGAAAATCCCGATAACTGTTGGCCAGAAGCTTTGCCCAACTCTACACCAACGGAACTCTTGGAAATAGACCCTGAAAGGCGCTCAACTGTTGCTTTAAGCTGCGTGAAATTTGATGATTCAATTTGCTCCAAATTCTCTGACCTAGGAAAACTTTTGAAGACAGTTGCATGGTGCAATCGGTTTTTCAACAACATTCGCAATAAACGAGAGGATCGTATCACAAGTAGGCTGAGACCGGACGAAATAGAAAGGGCTCTCAAATCGCTTATTCGTCTGGCACAGGTAACTGCGTTTTTCAGCGAGATCCATCAACTAACCGTGAAGCAAGTCCAAACAAAATGTGATGTTATTGTGGATTCGAAATCTCAGTTGAAAAATCTTAACGTTTTCATTGATAGCCACGGTCTTTTACGCCTCAACAGTCGTTTAGCAAATGCTGATAGTCCATATGATACAAGGTATCCATTGCTGCTCCCCGCAAATCATCATTTGAGTTGGTTGATAGCCCGATCATTACATCTACGCTCCGCGCATTCAGGACCTACTTTACTACTCTCAACGATGCGACAACGTTTTGGCCGATACGAGGAAGAAATTTAGTACGTCGAATAGTTCGGACCTGCATTACCTGTTTTCGCTGTTCACCATCAAGTGCCTCACAAAAAATGGGACCACTTCCAGCGGTGCGTGTGACTCCTGCCCGAGTGTTTTCCAAAGCTGGACTAGACTACTGCGGGCCATTCAACGTTCGTCCTTTATATGGGAGGGGGCTAGCGTAAAAATGTACGTCGCCGTGTTTGTGTGCCTCATCCGTAAAAGCCGTCCACATCGAAATCGTTCCCGACTTGTCGTCCGCCGCGTGCATCAATGCGTTGAAAAGATTCGTTGCTCGACGCGGTCGGTTAATCGAGCTCCGGTGCGATAATGCGACAGCTTTCGTCGGGGCTGATCGCGAGATGCGTGAATTACGTCGTCAATACGTGCAGCAGTTCCAGACCGATGAATGGGAGCAACACTGCCTCGCTTCAGGAATCACCTTCAAGTTCATTCCGGCACGATCTCCACACTTTGGTGGATTGTGGGAGGCCGGGGTGAAATCTTTCAAACATCACTTTCGACGGATTTTCGGTAATTCGTCGTACACCATCGATGAACTAACAACTGCAGCAGCACATATCGAAAGCATCCTCAATTCCCGGCCTCTCACTCCCCTTACGGATCATCCAGATGACCTGTCTGTTTTAACACCAGGCCATTTCCTCATCGGTGAACCGCTTTTTCAATTCCTGAACCTGATGTTTCAAACGTATCCATATCCAAGTTGTCTCGTTTCGAAGAAATGCGTCGTGCTGTTCAAAATTTTTGGAAATGTTGGACCAGAGATTATTTGACCAACCTACATCCGCGCTCGAAGTGGAGAAGCGCTACAAAAACATCGAACCTGGTCTGGTCGTCATTCTTAAACAAGACAATTTTCCTCCATTTACATGGCCCTTGGAAGAGTGGTAAAGTGTTTCACTGGAACTGATGGTTTAGTACGCGTTGTCCTTTGTGCGAATCCAGCCGTGGTCTGTACAAGCGGGCAATAACAGAGATCAGCGTGCTGCCAATCGAGACAGACAGAGAAGTCAACGAGAAGGAGATGATCATCGATGATACGGCTGCTAATGAACGAGGATAATTGAACCACACTGGTTCAACAGTGTGCGCATGGATGTTTCGAGCTTGCTGAAACTTTTGTTGCGTAGCTTCACAATCACAAAAATACGTTTCAGTGTAGGGCAAAAACAAATGTAACGCTGTGAGATTAAATTATACCACATTATACTTTGCGTTGATCTATGTCCCTTTCTTTTTTGTTTTCTCACTTACACAGATAATTATTAGATGATAAGAATACACATGAACTTCAGTCCGAATATAACCTTTGAACTAAACACATCGAAACATCTGCAGTTTCCACCTCAAATCCGAAGAAATCAACCAGCGACCGAGTCCTTTTTCCAAAGTGTGGCAATCTCAAAAGGGAGTTTTGTCAAGTTTCGTTTTGATGAGTGGATTATACCTAACTTTTGGGAAGTTCGTCGTTAATTAATAGACTTTCGCGAGTGTGTCGTGAACACACAGCATCACAGTTTACCAAGCAGGCGGAAAGATTACTCAGCTCGCTCTCTGCAGGGAGACGGGATCGGAGTGGCTCGGCAACGGTTCGGTGGTTTGGGATTTAGCTGGATCGAACCCGGCAAAACCGCACACTTGCACAAAGTTCTGATAATGGTCCGAACATGCTCGATGTCGGCGGTTGTCTGATACATACATTCAGAATAAGTGCCCCAGACTTTCAGGAATGCGATAAAAGCTAAAAGAGTTGAGTGAATTTCCAAAACTTTTCCGGCACATAGCAGAACTTCATCTCACAGAAAATATCGACAAAACAAAATACCGGCTTCGATCCACCACTCATTTTGGTATTATGGTTAATGAAAATGAACGAGAACTGCTAATTGAGCACCGAACCCCCCTTCATCGTACGTGAATCATGTTTCCCCTTTGTCTTGGTAGGAAATTGGAGACGACCAACCGATAAAAGAATCCGAAAACCTATTAATTCATATCCTACGAACCCTTCGCTCGCTCGCCCAAGAGCCCGTTCGTAAACCAATCAGACCGTCTTTTTTTCGGAACCCTTTTCTCATTATCTCTTCATTACCGATATTTTCGTTTCGCCGCTTTTCCGACCCGGATCGAAATTTCATCACAATCAATTTGATTAATGGAAATTTTCTTGTCGACCTTGTTCGATGCCCTTGCTATTGACAATCATCATCATCATCATCATTGTCATAAATATATAATAGGAAAAGAAACGATAATCACCGTCTACCCTATTTGCAGATTCCTTTCAAATTCCCGTTGGACATCAAGGTGTTGCCCCCACTGTACATTATCACCCCGACTTACCGCCGTCCGGAGCAGCTGGCGGAAATCACCCGACTCGGCTACACCCTCAAGCACGTGCCGAACCTATTTTGGCTGATCGTCGAGGATGCCGACAATCGGACCGAAACCGTAACGAGACTGCTGAAGCAAATCAATGTGCCATTTATCCATTTAACAGGTGAGGTGGACTTGGATTTGGATTTTTTTGCATCCATTCTAAATTCCGAACCCTTTTTTCCGTCAGCTCCAATGCCAGCCAAATATCGCAAACTGAAGGTCAAGCCACGTGGCGTGTCCAATAGGAACCGAGGCCTCCAGTGGATCCGTGCTAACGCGACCGAAGGAGTCCTCTACTTCGCCGACGATGACAACACCTACAACTTGCAGATCTTCGAACAGGTTCGATCATCAATCTTCCGGAAGAATACCCCCGACTAACTCCGACTTACTCTCATTTCAGATGCGCTTCATCCACAAGGTGGGCATGTGGCCCGTTGGACTAATTTCCAAGTACGGTGTCAGCAGTCCAATCGTAGTCAATGGGTCGATCACCGGATTCTACGACGGGTGGATCGGCGGCCGCAAATATCCAATCGATATGGCCGGATTTGCAGTGAGCGTCAAGTTTCTCCTGTCCCGACCCAAGGCAGAAATGCCCTTCAAGGCGGGCTACGAGGAGGATGGCTTCCTGAGGAGTTTGGATCCACTGGAACTCAAGGACATCGATCTGTTGGCATCCAATTGCACTGAGGTTTGAACTCGAATGCGAGCCTCAATTGCTGAACAAAACCGAGTAACAGTTTTTCCTTTCTGATTTTAGATTTTGACGTGGCACACGCAGTCCAAGAAGAATCCGTCAGCGCTTCCGTTGAATTTGACAAAGTATGGATCAACGAATTTGGTTAAACTCACGAGAACGCTAGTTTAGAAATTTGAGTTGGCGAAATGATGAACGGTGGAAAAAGAAAGGAATAAACATACATTATTCTGGGTGCTATTTTGAATTTTAAAGTAAAAATTAACACAGGCGTTTATTCACGAAAAACAAAAAATTCCAAATCAATTATTTTCAAAACTACACTAAACGTACTGATTTGTAGTGAACCCGGGGGTACTTAACGAGATTGGTAGGTGTTTGATGACTTGATCGAGATTGGTTTCAGGAAATTTGGAATTCCCCTAAACACGAAGTGAACTAAACCAGTTGCGCACTGTATTGTAAAATAAAGTTAGCTAGGATATGATACCAAATAATAATTAAGAAAGTTGTTTTCTCTTGTCACATTTTTCTTCCAAACAGCAGATATTTGTGCGTGTGAATTGTGCTCGGAAAGGTCACTATCTGATTGTGAAGCTCCACTTTTAGCTGTATATATTTCCTATGTTCCTTACAAAGAGTCGGTCGAATTGATAATAATGGGATTTACTTTTCCTTGACCACAATTGGTCCACACATTCAAAAAAAACTCAAACTAAGAATAGATAGTTTTAGCTACTCCAATTTTTTATAGTTAAAAAAAATCCTGTAAATACATTCGAATCCAGAAGTTCAAACTTCTATCATATCTATAATTCTTTCGTATATTTTTAATGTAGTGTAGCTATTCCAATAAACAAAAAAGTTACAACTAAGAAAGTTGCGTCAAAAGGCACACGGCCCTTCACAAAGGCCGTAAGATATCAATAGGCTATCGCACCCAGTGCGACTTTAAAGTTGAAATCCATCCGCGGATGGTCAAGTGCAATCTCCAAAAACCTATATGCTCATATTTCTTAAATAGGGAGTAATGTTTGCATCCAACAGTTGTGAGTGCAATTCAAATCGAAATCAACAAGTGTGAACCACGAGCTTTTTCCCCCGATTGGAAATCATGATAAGTGAAACGAAATCTACCAGAGCTGTTTCTTTGTTCCAGAAGCCGGAAGGACGAAACGGAAAACTGTCGCCTTTGAAAATTTTATAGCTTAACAGTTCTATATCACATACTGCGCAAACGAACAAAAATTCAATCGTTGCATAAATAGAAGACTTCGGTTCTTTACTCAGTTAAAACAGTGTAAACTATTTCCTTGTTCGAAGCAGATTTTTATTGATTCTCTTTTTCTTCTTTGATTGTGATCCAATTCCGCAAAAAAAACATCATTACATCGTAAGCTATACCAATAAATGATACTGAAAAACTGATTCAACGGCTTTTATTTTCTTTTGAATTGCATGAAAACTGACCCTTCAGCATCCTTAATGTTGACACAAATCGGTCCAAATCGCTTCTCAAGTAATGACCTTAAACTTAAGCTTGTCTGCACAGTGAAAAATTACCATCACACTTTGTGAATGGCCCCAACAGCAAGATTAGTGCTGGATGAAATCGGCCATTGATCACTTTTTATATACACTCAGCAGCAAAAAAAAAAAAAAACCGAGCAAAATTTTGCTTCCAAAATACGCGTTGTTCAATCTTCTGTAACTTTGTCAATTATCAATATATTTGGCTAAAATTTTGACAACACTATAACTAATGTGTAACCCTTATGTTACCAAAATTTTATGTTGACGAAGTTTATAAATTTGAAGTTATCATAACATATGAGAAAAAAGTCATTTTTGACAAAACAATTTCAAAAATCCGTATTTCTGTGAAAAATTTATGTAGGATTTCAAAAATTTCTCCATGGCTTGAAACAATATAGAGATTATTGTGGACAAAATTTGAACTGTTTTCATTGAGTGGTTTGGACTACAGTTAGCGTCAAAGTTGACGCTCCAACATGAGTATTTCTCGCTTTCACCCGATATTTACTATGTTGAACTATCGGTGCAAAAACAAAGCCGAGGCGTTGTCATCATACAGGATTGGGCCGAATTAATAAGATGAATTCACTCAGCTTTGTTTTTGCATTAATGTACCGTGCCCTAACCAAAAACCACCTTAACCCTATGCGAATAGAATCAACAGTGGCTATGTTGGTATAAGTCGATCAAAATTGGCCCTTAACCGTTATTAATATGACCTTGTCTGCGCAATGAAAATAGGCCTTAAACCGGTTTAAACTATAGACACTGTATATAGACCGGACAACAATTGTCTTATGCAGCCAAACGACCTGTCAAAAAATGCAGCCAAACGGACTGTCAACTTTTGATTCACTTTAAAGAAGCAAGTATTGCGATAAAGTATTGTTTTGACAAAAGCCAATTATGAACAAATAAGGGATTTCCTACTTCCATATTTAGTAAATGTAAGTATTTAAAATGTAACTGGATATATTTGTTAAAAATAGTAATGGAGAAAACAAATTATATTTTTTGTGTATTTACACTGTAGAACCTAGAATCTGAAAATCTGTCGAAAGGCCGCAGAATGCAAGCCATTTCTGCCTTATATTATCTTTCTTTGGAAATCGGAAGAAACCCACAGAATTCAGTTCACATCGCGAGTTATTGCCACAATTTCGCTCTAAAAAATTCATTTTTTACACGGCACCTTTCACTATGCTTTTTAATGAATATCTTCAAACGGAATCAAAACAAACTACCAACATCGAAACCGAATCTTTATTTTAGCCAATTGCGCTGTTTACTTCAAGTTTGTACCAAAACAAGTGGTGCCAGATCAATTGCTCAAATTTATGACATTTTTCAGGGTTGGCAGATTGTATGATTTTGCGTTGTCCGGTCTATATACTTACAATGTCTATAGGTTAAACCGGCTATTGAGCGTTGTCAAAATTCATGTTTTCCAATGAAATAAAACCACAACCACACTTTGTGAGTGGCTCCAACGGCATCCATACTGTTCCTTTAAATCAGCTAAAGTCGGCTCATACGCGTTTTTGCAACTACTTTGTCAGACCAATACATATTTACCATGATAGATTGTGAGAGGCCCCAATAGCATCCTTACTATTGATATAGATCGGTGTAAATCGTCTCCTAAGCATGATTTAAAATAACTTAGACTTTCCAATAAAACTACTATTAAACTTTTAAAAGCTTTCATTCTGTTGGTTTAAATCGGTCGAAATCGGCCATTGAACGTTTTTTACTAACCTTGCCAATGCATTATTTTATTTATTTTTATTTACATGGCATAACGTTACAATACTATAACATAGCCTGATACACAATATCCCGCCATAATGCCCGATTCGTGGCTGCTCCTCTCCAATCCCTTGGACACCTTGTACCCCCTAGGTCTTGCTCCACCTGGTCTGACCGCCTTGTTCGTTGCGCCCCACGTCGTCTTGTACCAACCGGATTCCCGTCGAACACCATTTTTGCAGTATAGCCTGGCATTCTCGCAACATGTCCTGCCCAGCGTATCCTTCCAGCTTTTGCCACCTTATGAATACTGGGTTCGCCGGTGAGTTGCGCGAGCTCATGGTTCATCCTTCGCCTTTATATTCCGTCCAACTGTACTCCACCAAAGATGGTTCTTAACACCCGTCGCTCAAAAACTCCGAGTGCTCGCAGGTCCTCTTCAAGCATTGTCCACGTCTCATTCCCGTAGAGAACAACCGGTCTTATTAGCGTTTTGTATAGGATGCACTTCGTACGGGAGCTAAGTCTGTTTGACCGTAGTTGCTTGTGGAGCCCATAGTAGGCACGACTTCCACTGATAATCCGCCTCCGGATCTCACGACTGTTATCGTTGTCCGCAGTAACCAGTGCGCCGAGATAGACAAATTCATCGACTACCTCGTACTCATCGCCGTCGATCTTTACCTGGTGCCCAGTCGGGTCCTGTCGTGCTCAATCTTCTCTGCTTCGCACTTTAGTCTGGTGTACTGCTCTGCCACCGCCTCAAATGTTCTGCTGACAATATCCACGTCATCGGCAAAGCAGATAAATTGACCAGATTCCAATGCATATCCTCCATGAAATTGTGTGAGAGGCTTCAGCAGCATCCTTACTGTTGACATAAATCGATTGAAGTCGACTCTCAGGCTTTATTAAAAAGAAATAAAGGTGGTTTGTATCAGGGATATAACCTCGAGGTTCACGTAGGACCGTGTTGGTGTATAGTAATAATAGTATTTCTTTTTTTTTTGCATATCATAACACTGCACATTCGTCAAATAGGGGCCGAAGCCGTGCAAATCCCCCTTCTCCACAAGTCCAAGTACGGTAGTTATCTGTCTGTGAACTCTTCAGTCATCCTATACTGAACCCAAACATCCACCTTTTATCGAATGAATGCTTCGTCGGTTCATATTGAGACATCGAAATCGTATTTTCGAATGATAGATACAAGTGGACGACGATTTTCTAGAAACCAGATGACTTTACTTTGAATGTTGAACAACTAATAGTTCACGAAACAAATTGACCACCCGTTCAAATTCGAATTCATGCTGTATGAAAAATCGTCATTCCAAAGTGGAATGCGTATGAGATTGGAAAAGTCCTATAACGCAAATCATTTGAAATGAGGATAACAAACATTTCTTTTTACATCAGTCGGTAAAAACCTATCAATCGCTATCAGATCTGGAACCAACAAGAATAAAAAACTTTGGAAATGAGAAACATATGATCAAGATGAGCTGCCTGTCAGATGCAGAATCGTCATGTTCTTTTTAACTTGGACACTTGGACAGAAAGTTTGGTTCCTAAAATATGGCTGCATTATGGAGAGCCGTGGGTTTTTTTTGTTTGTTGAAATTTAGACGGCTCAGCTGTTTTTTCAACGAGAAATCTTCATTCTCATAATTTCGGTAAAATTTGACAAGTTCCGATATTTTTTTTTACCGGAATACTCAGCGTTGCCAAGAATATTTTTACAAAATCAGGAAGTTTATGAAAATCAGGATTGTCATTTTGTGTGTAAAAAACTGATATTAAGAAAAATATTGTTTATTAAAAACCAAAAAGATAACATAACATATATTTACATTTTCAGTTTCATAAATGGTATAGTTGTATTTTGATGTATTTTTTTTGCGAACACTTAACTTAACTAGCTGTCTGAGACCTGCTAGAGAGTGATGTAAAGAACTAAAAAAGTAAAGCTTGTAGTACACTGTTTGTCCAATAGCCAAATATTTGTCTTAGGCAGATAGGCATCTGACAAACATCTATGATATCTGTCAGCTGTCTAGCTGCCTATGCCAAATATTTGGCTATTGGACAAACAGTGTACTACAAGCTTAAAGCGCGAAGTTTAAGATGTCTTGTATCGTTTTGGCAGAAAAGCGGGTCAGAAAAGATTTTTTATTGAATGATTTTTGCAAGGGTAAGTTGCTTAGAACAGTGTGCTAGCCACTTTAATTTTCAATCCATACCACATGTGTGGCACACTGAGGAACACTTTTGACAGTTGACCTTTCAGAAATGAAAAAAAACAGCAACCTTGCCAATATGCGTTGTTTTTAGTGACATATTTTTCGCTGTTGTTTCATCACGTCAATCTAGCGAGCGTTTTTTTTTTTTGTTGAATTCGCTCTGCAAACCTTAGGGAAAACTTATCCACGTAAATTGTGAAGGTAATGTGTGCGATTCTTCGCATATTTTGTTTATCTGTTCACTTCGATGGGATTTTTCACAGGAATTTTTTCTTCTATCTCGGCAATCGGCTTTTGGGAATATGTGTACTTTTCACCTTCTCCTCTAATCAACTGCAGAAGAATCAAATAGTGAATAAGCTAGAGGCAATAATCAAACCCTTCTGCAACTACTTGAACAACGTCCTATCCACTATTAACACCTTTCTAAACTTGGAAAGCCCGCTTTCTCATTTAGAAATGTATAATTCATGTCCTCAAAATCGTAGAAGAGACCCGGTTTAGTGCACCGCTGCTTGTTTTCTGTATTGTTTATTGCTTGTAGAAAACAAAACAAATGCTTGGTTGCCCGGAACAGCAAAAAATTAAATTTGGACTGTCGACACATCGGCACCTTGGGCACCTTATAGGAACACAAAACGCTTGTAGGCACACTAAAACAAAATAGCACAGGAGAAAAGTGTGCGAAAGGAGAAAAAAAAGCGACTCACCCCTTGGATTTTTGACAATTCCATTACAGAGCAGCCAAAGCTTTGGCAGAACTCCCTTACTTCGATTAATTTATTTATTTCGATTAAAATTAATTAAGATTGATAAAAATAACGAAAATCAGGAAAAATCAGGATTTTTTATGAAAATCTGAAAAAAAATTGTGCTTGTCAGGATTTCAGACAAAATGCTAAAAAGTCTGGAAAATACTGAAAAATCAGGAATATACTGTAGAATACTGTAAAATTTCACCGATATCTGGTAAATCGGATTTCTGTTGAAAGTTCGGAAAAAAAATCACCGAATAGTGTAAAATTTTACTTGGGAATGCATTTAGAAACCGATCGCGAGGGTTCAAATCAGGTGAAGGGGCCATTCTTTCGACAAAATAAAATCCGAAAAATTGTCCTCAGACCAAGCCTGTGTAGCTTTCGCCTGGTGGGAAGGTGCAGAGTCTGGTTGGAATCAGTATGGTGCAGTCTTTAAAAGGTTTTTGACGAAGCAAATAGTTTTTCTAACATTACCGATGTTGATTTTAACATCAGGTTGAATGAACAGCTTCATAGATTTGGGGAAACGTCCACAAACCATCACCCTTGAAACATTACGGAACCTGTGAACAGCTAGTTTATCACGAGGAATATCACAAAGATGTGCTGCCTACACCCGACCATTTTGCTGGTTTTAATGTTCCTGTGGTAGAAACATTTTTCGTCCGGAAATAGAATTTAACAATCACCTTATAATCCACACATATTTATTAGCAAAAATCCGTGGGAAATTCCATATTCATTTGTTGACACATGAATAGAAACTTTTGAGAAACACAAATAAAGTTTATGTAGCAAATGAAAAGTATGTGTGGTCACACATAGTGGTTATGTGTACACATAAAAAGTATGTGTGATTACAACTAGATATTATTTGCTGATTATATTGCAAAAGCGCATGTGTGGGACACAATGATAATTAATTTAAACTTATTTCATTAAAACCACGATGTGAGATGAAAATAATCATAATAAATAAATATTATCATAACTTTTTTTTATCAGTGCTGGAACGAAGTAACATTCATCCTCAATTCATTTAATAAAGTGGCCACCTATTTTCCAACGAGAACAGTTTGTTTTGGAACACATTCATTAGTTTCGTTTATATAAATGAAGATTTATTGTTTGTTCCTTAGGAATTCTCGAACCTTACTCATGATGCCTTGCATGAGGGTTTACACAATTTACACCGATTTTTTTTTCGCATAGCTGTAGACCTCATTTTCTTGATATTGTCAACGAAACTAGCTTTTCTTCTTTCTTTTTGTGATGCCGTTTAACGCTTGCTCAGTATCTTTTAATGGGCCGTAGTTCAAGGCAGTTTGGAGTGTTACATAAAACAAAAACATGGCGTAAAGTAAAAGGCGATACTGACAAAAAATCATAACAATGGCGAATAGTAAAAGGCGATACTGATAAAATCATCAAAACAACGGCGAAGAGTGAAAGGCGAAACCAAAATCAAAATCAAAACAACGGCGAATAGTATAGGGCGATAGTTTTTTTTCAATACTTGTAGGGCCAACATTGAAAATGGCGTAATCAAACATCCTAGTATAGACAGGCGAATATTAAAAATGTGCAAATTTCAATGAATAACGAACAAATTTGCATCAGTATTACATATGATTCAGAAGCAAGCTTTGTTATCTGTCTGTATGCTAGATTCTATGTGAATTTATTCGATAATTTGTGAATTACTGTTTGAAATTCTACTTGCAATATTACAATCATCATTTCCCTTTTGTTTACATTTTGCCTGTTCACCCTTATCGCAAATTGCTCCGGAATTATCCGCGAAGGTGGCCACAGATCGTCCGAGGTCGGCCCGGATTCCGAGAGATATTACTGCCATAAAAAAAAAAAAGATTTTAGTGAAAAGTCGGGCATTCAATGAGGAAAGTGGCGAAAGAACACGAGATCAACGACTTTGTGGCGCGGAAGATCGTAAAGAAAGATTGCGGGGCGAAGTCGAGAGCACGGAAAAAGCTCCCATGATTACCAACCGCATTCGAGAGCTACGAATCACCGATTTCGAACTTAAGTGGGCTAACTCCTTTAATGAGTGAAATGATTTAACCCTTTAATGGTTAAAAAGCCTGTAAGTCAGACTATCGTGTATTTTTTACCCACTTTTCAAAATGTTGGTTTTTTTGGAAATGGGTGTGAAACACCCATATTTCGTGATTTGTTTTTAAGTTGTGATATCGAATAATGAGCTTTAGCACAAACATCGCAATTACTGTATTTGTATCGAAAACCTTTTATCAAATACCTTTTTGAACTACCGGAAGCTCTGGTTCAAACCTACACACTTAGAAAATTTTACAGTATTCGGTAAATTTTTACCGAACTTTCAACAGCTGAACGTTCGGTAATCCGATTTACCGGATTTTGGAGCAATTTTACAGTATACCGGTAAAAAAATTACCGGAACTTGTTAAATAATACCGAAGTCCGTTAAATCCGATTAACGAACTGTTCAGCTGTTGAAAGTTGGGTAAAAGTTACCTAATACTGTAAAATTTGCTGAGTGTGTATCAATGTTTCGCGCAAAGATACTCGGAAGTACGATTCTACCGATGAAATTTGTAAAAATAGAGACAAGAATAAATAAATTATATAAGATACTAAAGAGAAAATATAATAAAAATAAAACTTTCGAATAACCTACGATGAAAGAAAAGATCCCTCACCACACCTCCCATTTTGTTGACAGCGCGTATGATAGGCAAGCGAATGGTAATATCTGATTGGTGGAGCTACTAGCTTGCCAGTTATAAAAGAGCGCCATTGTCAAATGAAAGCTCATTCAGTTAACAGACGGCATTTCGGACGCATCGGCATCGGATCTTCAAAGAGACAAAAGGGTTTTTAAGAGTTCCCCTCTGTCTCTACATCTGCTGCATCAAGTTAAACAACTGGATCGACCGCGGGCGCGCCGCTTCGATTTAAAAGCCATGGAAGCTAACAAGTTCGTTCGGCCTCTGGAGGGGCCACCTCAAAATTTCGACCAAATTGAAGCATTTTATGTTATTATATTAAATTTTTTACATAGGGTAAGGGGATGTAATGTTAGCCTAGCTCCTTCATTCGGTCTATGTACCAAATATGTCATTAATTTAGCGATAATCAACAAAATCATGTTGCTATGAGTATGATAGATGTAGACCAAAGCTATTGAGACAATATTAATTATCTTATAGTTGTTCACTTCCGCGTAATTTTCGGTTTCTTGAACTTTTGGGACATCATGATTTCACTTGTTATGCTGAACAGATGATCTACACGATTTCAAGTGATCTAAATTTGGCTTAATTGAATCGATGAAGCAAGTAATGCAGTCTGGATGTGCAGAACATAGTTACACGTTACAAACTAACTGTTGACATAGCTAAAATAACAATGATTTTACAAAAAAAATGTAGACCCAATGTTGGGTACATATTTTTTTGTATGTTCCCAACTATGGCCTGTTGTATTAATAACGTATTAAAAAGGTTGTTATTGGTAAAATTTCAAGTGGAAATGCATGAACTTGCGGTAGTTTATATTCAAGTGGCTCATCCAAACACAAATCGAAGAGGCAAAATCATTGGATAGTGAATTATAATGTTTTCATTATTGAATGGCTGATAAATCATATATGAACATCATTTGAGTGTTTAGAGGCAGTTTGACTTTAGTTTGTGTTGTGAAATGTTGTATTAAGTAAATCCAGTACAGCTTAGAATGCCTTAATTCATAAAATTAGAAAAAAACCGTACAAAGACTGCATTTAGTAATAAATTCATCGAATGGGACTAAGTTGCATCCATGAATAGACCCTATTTGGTGCCTGTAGACCGACATTAAATCCATATCCCTTGAAAATTTCTGACTTTATAAAAAGAGTTGTGTAGCTTTTCGAGATACATACTACCAAATGTCTTATCAAACTTATATTAGCAAGTGTAGAACTAGTTGAATCTCGCCTTCAGCTTGAAAACTTTGAGAGTTATAATCAAAAATGTAATCGATGGTTGCATAATAGCCCTAGTCAAGGGACACATACCCTATCTCTCAGTTAGAAGCTTTCGCTATTGAATAGTACCCATTTTTTACAGCTTCATATTCTATCAAAAATGGGTATATTTAGTCTGAAATAGGTGAAATTTTAGTCATTTATGGAGTGTTCCAGTTAGAGTGTACTGCTCATCTAACTCACACGCTAAGTTCAGTTTACCCAAATATGGGTGAAGAATACCCATAATCGCGAAAAGTGCACATACTCAGAGAAAAACTCTATCGTTATACCGACAATTAAATCATAATTAAATCATGGTCAAGATGACTATTGCATAGAATGGTTACAATAGCCACAAAAATGGACAAACTCACCACGTTTATGACATTCTTGACTTTAATCATGGTGAAAAGGACTATTCCGACATTATGGTAGATGTTGAATCATCTCTTTTTTCATGGTTGTTTTGGCCATGATCATAGTCGATTCAAAATCACTATGCTGCAATATATAGGCATCCTAACTCCCAATAAGGTTTAAATTGAGTATCAAATTACTCGCATTAATGGGTACATTGATACTTACCCATTCCTGAGTATTTCGACACAAATTTTTCATTGGCGTCTAACTGACAAACGTAAATAATGGCTTCTTCCGTAAATTTCTCGTGGCACAAAAGCCACCCATGCATTGTTTATTTGAAGTAGACATCAACAGACCAAGTTTAGGTCCTTATGATGTTAAATAATGTGAGCCTCCAATTCTAAAAGAGTTTACGCTTGTCAGTTAGGCCCTAATGACTTTGTTGTTTTTTTCCCATACAAATTTACTTAAATATGGGTAGTACACTTTTTTACGATTATGGGTAAACTTAACGTGAATGTAACCGCTCTTCATCTACTTTCTGCGTTATTTGCAAGAATCGTGTTCAGTGTTCCATCATCACACCACCACAAACAAAACAACGAGAGAGGGAGAAAGCGTCAATTTAAACACACCCGGGAGAGCGAGTTGCATGTTCAGGTTCTTCAAGCTGTTTGTGTTGTACGGAAGAAGAAACTACACCACGAGTCGGGTGCGTTGGCTTCAGTTCATCCGTCGGTCAGAAGAAGAAAAGTACAGAAGGAGCATTTGCTGTGTTGAGACGTATTCGTATTCTTCCGTGAAGAAGCGAAGAAAAATTACTACTTGATTTGGTGGTAATTTCGCGGCGGTTCGCGAGTGTTTCTTTTAGTGCGTGATCAAATTCGGAAAAAATCGGCTTGTGTGAGATTTACATGCGAGTGGATCCGGAAGCGGTGGTGTGATGATCAATGATAGGTGCGAATTCAAATGGAATTGGAATCAGATTGAAGAGTTTGGTGCCAAATTGGGGACATTTTTTCCTCGAAGCTAGGAAATTTGAAGCCAACAGGGCTGAGCTTTTTTCAAATTCTCAAACCGTGATGATGATTATATCATGGTGGTGGTGATGTGGAGTGATGGTGGTTACGAGTGAAAGAGAACATATTATTCGTCCGAGGGTAGCAATTTTCTTATCGTTACGGTTGTGTAAGTAGTGCTTGAACAGACCACGGGATAGAGTGAAAGAGGAACGTTTTACCTTAGTGGGTGTGCTTTGAACGAGAAAAGTGCTAGATAAACTACTGTGCCGATCGGAAATATGAGAACGTAGTATTATCGTTCGTTTGTTATAATTTTGAAATATGTTGCTTATTAATCCGACACTGTCGGTCACACCTCTGCTCAAGTCAAGATAGAAATTTAATTATGAATGTTATGCGATAATTTTATGGCGCTATTTTCGGGGGCGAAAGTTTGCATGGAATTTTATGTCGTCTTTGTTTTTGTTAGATTCCATCTTCAGGATTTGATCTATCAATTAACCGATTGCGTTCAATTCTGCTGGTAGTCATGCAGGAGATGACCAACGTTGAAATGTATGGGGAGTTTGCGTCAAAGTTAGTTCCAATCCGGATATTTGACACACCTGTTGGTCTAAGAATAATAAGAGTTAGACCATCGGTCGATTCAAAATAGAGTGAATATGAGGTAAAGTTTGGTTAACATATTGTATGGATTGCTAAATTTCATAATAAAAACTAGACTCGCCAGGACCACCTTCTGCTTATTCATATTAGAATTGAGGTAAATTCAACGTGCTCTGTTGCGCCTAAAGAACCGATAGGCCCTACAATGATTATAGGATATATAGTTCAGTCTTGCACTCGGTATCGCAAGAGCAAATAATTTCAGTTTTGCTTGTTGACACAATCTTGAATTGAGATATTTCACATGGTGGCTATAAAGATATGATAACAGGTATTTTATACATATACCTAAGTCATTTACAAAATCTTAACTGTCTTCAAGTAGGCATGAAAGACAGAATTGAACGAATATTTTCGATCAAGTTACTAACGTTCGAAACTATGCTCATCACAAACACAGTTATTCGGAAATTGTTAACGAGTTAGTGACGGTCTCTTACAATTATCGATCAAGTTTAAATGTTCCTACCAACGGAAGAATCTACAATCTCTCAAAGTTGATTTTATTTGTATAAATTCACCATCAGCGTTCATAAAATCATTTTCCAATCTGAATCATTGAGATTCATTGTGTGAAAAAGACAACCAAATCTCATGATTGCGATTCTCACGCCAAAAACTCATTTCGTCTCAAAACTCAAACGACATGTTAATGTTAATTCTAGGGGTTTTTTTTTCATTAGGGCAAATCTAACATTGAGAGACTATCTTTGATTACTTTTTCTTTCATTCATATTCCAATCGCCTTTACGTGTTTCATTCAACTATTTGTAGAGTGTGCTAGCCAGCACTGTTGTGTTTCGATCTGTACTAAAGAATGCCTCGAAAGTTATAATGGCACTGTAATGAATGAGAGAGAGTGAGCCCGAAGAGAATCTCAATGTTAGATTCGCCCTAATGAAAAAAAAACCCGAGAATCCTCCTTCCTATACTGTAAAAACAAATATAACAACGATGCCGGAGTAATTGATTTTTGAACGAGAAAATTCGTCGGCTGTTTTTGCGTAGATGAGTTACACATAGCTAAACTCTTGGACGAAAGACGACTCTTGCATGAGTTTTGAGGTTTTTTCGATTTTCCGAATACACGAATTTATTGTGATCTTTTCATGAACATTTTGGCACGAACGTCAATCATGAAAGAGAACTACAATTAGTACATATCGGTTATTGATAATTATGTAAGTGCCTTTGTTTTCATGAAAAATTTCAAATAAATATAGCTTGATCCGGCCAGAACATCGTAGAGCCCTCGTGTTGCTTCAACAGAGGAATCAGATGCTAACTATAAATTAGAAGAAAAATTAGTAATCTCCATTTAATTCCAACTACCTTTGCTTACCTTCGACAGATACGCGTATTTCGTCTACAATGTGCAGACGAAATACGCGTATCTGTCGAAGATAAGCAAAGGTAGTTGGAATTAAATGGAGATTACTAAGTTTTCTTCTAATTTATAGTTACAAGTATTCCACTAAACAGCTCAAACCCTCTAGGATTCAATCAGATGCTGTTTAAGACACTTCTTGAGGTAGATCTCCCCGTTTACATTCCCGGTAGTCCCGAACAGTGCGCTCCGTTTGCCACATGAGCAGATTGCTTGCCATATCATGTATTTCTTGGCAAACTTTGAAAGTTTCTGCTTCCTTACTTCCTCCTGAACATCAAACTTGTGCTGGGCGGTGAAGAACAGTAGCCCCGGAAGCTGCCGGAAGTCCGCCTTGACGTAACTCTCATCATCCATGATGAGACAATGAGGTTGCGTCAACATCTGGGTGTACAGTTTCCGGGCCCGTATTTTGCCCTTCGTCACGATCTGGAGCGTTCTGCACTTTGTTCGTATGCATTTATTCCTGGTCCTTGGCTCTCTGAACGAAAGACTTGGGCAGATTTAACTTTTGGCCACATCCTTGACGAAGCATTAGGATTCCGCTTGAACTCTTTCACGACATACTTGTGATCCTGATCGCTAATATAGAACCGCATTTCTCCTTCCGTTCGATGTTCTGAGTTTCGTAGTAACGTTTAAGCATACGACTCAATGTTGACTGCAGGATTCCGAGTTGTTTTCCGATGTCCCGATGAAATAGTTGAGAATTTTCCAGGTGCTTGCGCACAATCAATTCGCGGCGGTGCTTTTCGAGTGACGCCATTATTTCCAATTTTCGAAAAACTGTCAGTGAAAAACAGTGATAAAAATAACACAACTAAAAAACACTAAACTAACGTTTACCCAAATTTTCAATAGAAAAAACCTGATGTGTAATTTTCTTCAGCGTGTTTTACGTGATGTAAATGGATTTGGGACAACCTTTACAGCAAATTTTAAAACCTACTATTTTAAAATTAAGTCATGATTAGCACAAAGAGAAGAATTGTTAATTTCATAGATTTCCTGTTTAGAGTGTTTAGAGTGATGCAAGTTAATGTAGCGAGATGAATAAGATGCGAAAATATGTCATAGATCGATTTGCAATCGAGAGATTTTAAATCCATCTAAAATTAAGATTTTGATGTGTCCTACTCTAAGAAGTTACGTGGAAATGTAATAGTTTAAGGCATTGATTTACCTCCAAAAAATCAAAGTTTTAAAGACGTAGAGATTGTTATGTAGGTATCAACTTCAATGTTTTTTTTAATCAAACAAAACGTTGATTTATGTTATGCAATGTATTGTTGGATCTGTGAATAAATGGATGAAAAAAAGCATAATATTCAACAATTAATCGGAGATGATAAATCGATTACCTGATAATCGACGAACTGACTAATGATTTAAAAATAAGATAAATTCAATCAGTAATCGGTTAGCTTCGAATAATCAAAAAATAATCGGATATCATTGTAGATCTTTACTTTCTTCTGAAAAGGCTTAAATTTTGGCTTATCTGTTGCAATACAAAAATCTTTTCTATTAGCGAACCTTTAGTTTATCTAATTGTGACAGTAGTCTGAAGTCCTCTGAATCTGGTGGTGATCCGGAGAAGTGTTCGGTGATCACTTTCTCTAGAAAAAAGGAGCCGATTCTCTTCGACTATAAGTTTCAATGCACGGTCATCAAACGTACGACTTACGTAAAACATCTAGGAGTTATTCTAGATTCCCAGTTGCCGTACAAGTCTCACATCTTGTACATCGTGGACAAGGCGTCAAGAGCTCTAGGCTTTATTTTTTTTTTCGGAGGACTAAAGACTTCTCCGATATTTACTGCTTGAAATCACTTTATTGCTCCATGGTGCGATCAACTCTGGAGTATTGCTCTGCCGCCTGGAATCCGAGCTATATTAATGGCGGGAATAGAGTCAAATCTGTTCAACGCAGGTTTTTACGCTTCACTTTGAGAAGGTTGCCTTAGAGAGACCCATTTCGTATGCCGCGTTACGAGAGTCGTTGTCGATTGATCGATCTTGCACCGCTTCGGGTTCGTCGTGACACATCCAGGGCTCTCTTTGTTGCAGACATTTTACAAGGCCGCATTGATTGAATATTAACGTTCAACCAAAGGCATTGCGCAATAATGTAATGCTGAGGATGCCAAAACGCCGAAACAATTATAGCATGAACAGCGCGATCGGAGGACTGCAGCGTGTTTTTAATAGAGTCTCGACAATGTTCGACTACCATGTCCCTCGGGAAACCTGCGCAGACGCTTCACGTCATATTTGTCTGCACTGTAGACCTTTATGAACAAGTGTGTTGTGGTTTAAATTTTTACGTTTAAGTATATTGTACTCGTCATATTTTTTAATACTACCATTGGGGCTTTATTAAGCCTGTTGGTGCTAACTAAACTAAATAAATAAACAAATCTACGTACGCAATTCGCGTAAGCAAACCCTAAAGAAAACATTCAAAAGGTTAACAATTTAATGTATAGTAACCATTCAATGGAATCTACAGTATGTACAATTAATAGTATTGTTCACGACGATAAGATGACAACAGGAGTTATTGTTTCCACAACAGAATCTTATGTAAATTGAGACATCAACAATTTGAAAGGGGGGTTTTTATGTATCTTAACTATAAATCTATTGTAGTGACAATATGCATTTTTCATATATCTGATTCATGAACATGGTATGGTTATTTTTTTGGCATTTTCTTCTTCTTAAGATTTTTCGACCGGTTTGTTGAAAATTGTGTTGAGTCGTAGCAGTTTTCGCACTGAGCAGCCCAACTTCGTCACGTAGGAATATGCGCGTGATGTCAATGGGGTGTTGAACCGATACCGTACCGTTGGGATAGACCGGAACATGGAGTAGTAGTGTGACGGACTTCCTTGGTCGGAGTCGGTGTCGGTGCACTCGCACTGCGGCGTATTGTGGCGATTTTGATACCGGGTACAACCACGCGTCACACCAATACCAGTAGGGGTGCAGTTTAAATGTGCTTCTTGGCGAAGCATTCGAGTAAGCTTCGTTTATACGATGCAATTCGACGCGCGACTTATCTGCAAGGGAGAAGATGCCGTTCAATGAAGTAGCTTGAATTTAGTGCTATTGAATGATTTTCAAGTACTTTCAACGTTGCCCGCATAAACAACAAACAGAAGAAGTTCCTAACCACCAATTCGGGGTATCATTCTAACTGAACGCGGTATGGTCACAACATCTGTAATGCCGTTGCTGTATGGTATCCGTTCATTGGGTGAACAATGTTGTGATGCGTTGAATTGACTCATTTCTACCGTATAAACGGGGTTTTACAACCAGCCATGTACGGTGGAAGAAAAACAGCATGCGCTGCGGGTAGCCAGACAGGTGTTTTTCAACATTACCTGAAGAGTCACCCACAATTGATACGTTGCGGATTCGGTGGCGTAAATTTGACACAGAACCTATGGGATAACTGTCAAATTAACGCAAACGCATCCGCAACGTATCAATTGTGGGCCAGCCATGATTGTATCGTTCTGATCAGCTGAGATGGACTTAAATTATATCACCCAAACAGCCATTCTTCAATCCGATATTGGCAAATTTCCATGTCTGTGATGGCACAGGATTATATCTTCATCGAGTTGAATTAATTGTTGCCCCACACGACGATGTCTTTTAAATATACTATGTGACATTATGAATAACATCAGTATACTAAATAACTCCATGTTGAAATCCATAAGCAGATTGACCATAATCCTAAACTGAATTAAATTCAATTTGTGCCTCATAATAAGTGAAATAAGCCAAACAAAATGTCCAGAATCACGTTGGTCAAATTCGGACAAGCTTCGGGTTGCCGTGAAGATTTAACCAGTTCCTGGCCAGAATTCACTGACATGTTTCTAAAACATACGTGTTTCCCTTAGTTTTATTTTCCTACTGCTCATACATTTGTATTCTAATTTTGATTCACTTTCTTTCTTATGGGAGAATACTGGTTAATGCGTTTCGAATTCACATTAGAATATTGATGTGAAGTTCATGGAAACATGCCACATCTTCTGAGCGAGGCAAACGAAGTTAGTGGTAGTGCAGTTTTGTCCACGCTGCGTATCACGATTTCTGCAGCACTTTTCTGTTTCATGGTATTGCTTCGGATTCGACTAATCAGCTCTGATTTCTGCTCTTCAAGCACTATTTCATTGATGCCACATTCTAAATGAATTCCAGTAGGGTTACTGTCTCTAACGAATTAATCGAATTATTACCTCTTATGTTCCAGCATTTTATGTCTATCCTCATGGATGCCACATCTACTTATAAACTTATAGTAGAGTCATATATGCTGCTTTATACGCAGCGTAATCAGAGAAAGAATAACATTGATCCTACCCACTTACAGGACATGAGTTGAAGCATTTCAGTTATCGTTCGATCATGGTACATTATCATTAGTGATATTTGCGTTTTCTCCCGTTTAACTCGGCAAATCTGGCAGCACTGTTATCTCACGTATCACCTCGCACACCGTTCTGTTTGCAAAACAGCAACCTGCACGTGACGCTCTCACTTACACATACATACATTGTCTCTCCCTACGATGCCAACAGTATCAGTCGCGTATCAACGCGAGCAAAGCAAAGGCAACAGAAAGCTAAGCGGAGAGAGCGAGAGAGTTCGACAGACCGCTCGTCGTCGTCGTCATCGTTTTCTTCCATTCGTTTGGTAGTGCTTTGCTTATGGTGATGCGTAGTAGTGTTTGTAGAGTGAATGTGGAACCGTACCGAACACAAGGTTTTTTTTGGGGAGGTCAGAATCAGAAGAATCTACACGACGCACGGTTCGGATCGAAGAACGACTACTGCAGACATAAGGCTTTCTACTGAACAAGCGAGGCTAGAACACACGTTGGATTATTATTTTCTACATCGCACTGCCCTGCTCAGAAGCCTCTGGGAGTGAAGTGAAGCGTGGTTCGCCTGCGACGGAGAAAACGGTGAAGAATCTCCGGCAGTCGTTGGCAGGGAAGCGGAGAAGAAGATATCAGACAGTGTGGCAGGCAGTTTGCGATGATTAAACTGTGATAACGTGAAAGTGGACGATAAGCACAGAAGTTTAGAGACGATTAAAGTGATAAAAGAATCAATATGTACATCGCCTGGTGGATTAG
Source organism: Aedes japonicus (assembly GCA_034211315.2). Lineage (NCBI taxonomy): Eukaryota > Metazoa > Arthropoda > Insecta > Diptera > Culicidae > Aedes > Aedes japonicus. The sequence goes on from JASCZW010001237.1 coordinate 71,366, forward strand.
CAGTTTTTCGGTGTGAAGATTGTGCTTCTCGAAGGTGTGTTATAGTTGCATAAATGTGTGATGTACCTACCTATAGGCGGTGCTGTAGTATGCTGGTATATTGTAGTGGTTTTCCTTTAGCATACTCGAGGTGGCCGATGTGAGATAGATGCATGAAAACGCAAAAGCCAAACTCCGGAACCAGCATAACAAATTGGATTAGTGGTCCATTTCGGTGTAGAACAAGTTTAGTGATATGCTGGTCAATGCCGAATGATGGATTCTAATTCACTCGTTGATCGTAAAATTGCGTAGAATCAAATTAGAAGGCACAAGTAAGGATATTCGTAGAGGGACAACGCAGACTCATAGGGGAGAATTGAAATCTGCTGACTCGGATGCGGTAGGTTTATTTTGTTCCGTATTGGGATTTAGGGTGACTAGATGCTGCTCGGTTCTTCTGTTTATTTTCTGTGTAAATGATATACCTTGTGCGATGAGAAAATGAAAACTACACAGAGAATCCAAACTATCCAAAATTAAGTCATTTTCACTCATCTTGACAGCAAAGTAAAACCAGTCATAATTGAGTTTTTTAAGAAGTATCCAATTTTGAGTATTTTGGAAAGACTCAATGCTGAGTGAAATTAACTGTTTGTTGAAAACTAATCGACAGTAAAAATAATCCAAATTTGAGTCTTCATTTTTGAAAATATTCTTCAAAAATATGCTCTAGAGAACTTTCTTTCTCTAAATTCAATAATAGAAAATATAAATTTAAATAAAATGAAATGTATTTGTTTACAATTTCGAGTACATTAGGACACTCTTCGTTTGTGTACATTGGGGTCATTTCAGCGGAATGGTTGGTTTTTTGCTAATGTGTTCCTCCAACACCTTGAAAATTGATGGTTTTTTCACACTCATCAATGCAGGAATGTCTAAAATTTCAAAGCGACAACAATTAAAATAAGCACTTGAATAAGTGAAATAATTACACTTACCGGTTATTTTTTGTAGCTTCCCGAGTCCATAATTTTCTTTAATTGCTCCATATCATTTGTAGGCACCTCACTCGCGTTAAATTTAGAATTGGACACTAGACAACTTAAAACTAAACACTAGAAACGGTACGAAAAAATCCAATTTCTTTCCACCATTGTTGATTGTATGGCCTTCAAAAATTTTCAGCCAAAACAAAGTGACAGCCCAACACTCCGATTTGGATAGTTTCGCAAAAGGCGCTCTCGCGTACATTGAAAACTAACTTCTCTTAAAATACCTTGCTGTAGGTGAAATTAACTTTTTCAATCATACTTCAGGGTTGAGTTAAAACTACCTACCAGTGAGAACAAAATTATATCCAAATTAGTAGTCCTAACAGAGTACTTAATTTTGAGTACTTTCACACTTGATTTTGGATAGTTTGGGTTCTCCGTGTAGGGGTTTAGGGATTCAGAACCAGCTTTTCGAACGGACTTCATATATTTTAAATTTTACTGATAAATATTTATTTATCTTTCTACACCTATACTTAAATAGATTGTGGAGTAACAAACTGTACAAAATTTGGTTAAAAGATCAACACCCCTTTAATAAGTTCGTATACACTTTAAAATTGTGTTAAAAAAGAAAACAAGGTATTCTTTTCTTAGTACATTTTTATTGAAGCAATGTTTATTTAGAACCATCGGCATCTCGTCCCGGATCTTGGAAATGAGCTTCTTAAATTGGTCCATAGTGCTCACTTGATGTTCGCGCTGCTTGGCCAGCATATACATTGTACAACGATACATAAAAGTCCAGGGAGCTGGGAGACCACAAACTCTTATCGAGAAATTCAGTCAAATTTTCCCGACACCATGTTTGGACGATATTCGCCGTGTGGGCCGATGCGCCGTCCCATTGAAAGACGTAATGATCCTTTTCGTTGTTCCGGGGCCACAACCTTATCCAGAACCTAAGTTTTATAGTACGCGGCCTTGATTTTCACGTTAATAAACACCAGTGGGAGCTTCCCACGCCTGGATACGCCCCCCTCCCCGTTCATGTGAGACGGGGGGATGCTAGTCGGAATATGTCTCCGGGTCGCTCACCTCTCGTAAACTACTTTACTACGACGTCGCGGTACTCCTTCATCGTGCGCGGTAAACAAACAACAAATGACAGCAACTCGAAACCGTACGCGTCCGGTAGCCTGTATATCCGAAGAAATTTCGCGATCAGGGCTAACATGCAGAATGTAAACAAAATGGGAATGATGATTGTAACATTGGAAGTAGAATTTACAAATAAACGTATAAATTCGAATACAATCTAGCATACAGACAAAGGACAAAGCTAGCTGCTCAGTTCTGTTTCTGCTTTCGTTTGGGACGGTTGTGAGTTTTGTTTTTTTCGCGCGATAGCCTTCTTCTCTACGGCATTGTAATTTTGTTATAGCAGCAATGTGCGAGTTGGAAAATACTGTGCCATTTATCGGCAATGGAACGGATAAACCAGCCTTAGGCGAAGTGGCAAATTTCGTCAAAGCCTTGAATGTGGAGCTTCATGAAATTGAAGCTGCATATAGGATTGCAGATAAAAAGTCCCTTCTCGTCAAGTTCAAGTCTGGGCGGTCGATGTTGCACGAGCTGACCGCCAACTCTGACGAGCTGGTATTCCATTATGGGAATTGAAAAAAGGCTCAATTGACTAAAGTCGCGGCTACAAAGCAACACCATGCTGGAGGTTGCTGGGTTCGATTTCCGGTCTGATCTAGGCATTTTCGTTAATGAAAATTTCTCGACTGCCTGGGCAAACGATATCAGTGCAGGACTTGCTACACAATCTTGATCTGAATACTGGAAGGCACTTGCCATCAAACTCTCAATCAATAACCGTGGAAGCTGCGTTGCTAGAACACTGCAGTCGAGAGCAATTCAGCTTGAAATTGTGTAATAAGCTTGAAGATAGAAGAAGAAGGGTTCGAAGAGGCAGTCTTGCGTGACAATTCGTTGAAGTCTGATGCCAGTTTCGTATCTAATGCCCAATATAATAATCTGAGTAAGATTTGTTTATAATCTGTCAGAAATTTGAACGGGATACGATCTGAAACTTCCCTGGGCACTGGCAAGTAACATTGAGGTATGGGCTACTTCAACTATCAGGTCTTAGGGCTGGTCTGGCATAATCGATGCAAAACACTGTGTCTTACATACTCTACCTGTTGGTTCTCGCGTTCTCCGTGCATGGAGTAACGATTATGATGTAGAAGGAGATGTTCGCTCATCACCATGAGGCACAAACAGTAATGTGTGTTAGAATGAAAGATATGAAGAGAAAATGTTGAAAGTTCCGTCAGTGTACGGTAGGTTGGAAATAGAATAGAAGTGTTGAAAATTGAGCGAAAGGGCATGGGTAAAGTAGTACTCGAACCGAAGACGTTACTATTGCCCAACTTCCCATCGCGGGGTAGGTCAAGGCGCCGACGAATCCGCCACTTCAACAGGCCTACAACACTAGTGTTGTCAGATCAGTGGTAATGCAAATCAAAAGTGCTGTTTATTATCATAAATCAGCACGCTGTTGGAAGGGGAGCTGTTCCATAATTCATACTGATCGGAAATATAGATATGATTTATAAATTAATTGATTCCTTTTGTTATTAAATTTGCTTAGTTTCATCAATAAATAAAACTAACAATAAATAAGAAGTAAGAAATCGGATGGATATGCGTAATTTTTGATGTTTTTGGTATAGCACGAATCGAAGTATGATGTGATGAAAATTGGATGGTTAACCCTAGGTACTATAGTTGTATCGAGGTCTTTAATGATGAAGCGATTTTTTTTATATACACTGATAGGCAAAATAAAGTGCCCAACTCATCATTTTTTTAATTTCTCTCATTTATTGGCTTCAAATTAAAGTAAACACACTGTAGTCCTTTTGATATCTTATTCATTACATTCTTATCATGTTTCACTTATGGAATAATAATAAATAAGAGTTCGACTTAAAGAACTAAAAATCAATTTGTTTCAAAAAAAACAGTGACTAAAAATAGTGCCCACTTCAAAAATCGTAAATGTTTTCGATAAGTGTTCCGTCGAAAGACCCCTCGACTGTTTATGTTTGGATATTTTGACATGTGTTGAAGCAAACGGCTAGACCTGGTGCATTTGTACACTTGATCGCGTTTGATCCGTTGAAAAAAAAAATGGAGAACGTAGTGATTTCGAAAGCAATTCCTTGGTATATGGATGAGGAGCTTCAGGAGCACCACATCCAAGGCACAGTGAAGCAGTGAGGAGGAATTGTGATGGTTTGGAAGTGTTATGATAATGACGACTGATTCCTACACCAACTCCTACAAGAAAATGTGGAGATTTCGCTGATCCAGACGGGTCTTGAAGAAAAGTGCGTATTTCAGCAGGACAATAACCCGAAGCATGCGGCCAAGAAGACCAAGTATTCATTCCGCTCTCCTCGGATCAAACCGCTGGAATGGCCTCCACAAAGCCCGGATCTCAACCCCATCGAGAATTTGCGGGCGTATCTAGATGCCCGGGTGGACAAAACTGGTGTTACCAATAAATTCAACTATTTTGAAGCCCTGAAGCGCGCCTGGGAAGAGCTTGTTCCCCAGCACCTAAGGAACCTGGTGGAGAGCATTCCGAGCTCCTGGTCTCGACGGCCAAAGGAGGACACATAAATTATGAAAATGGTTTTCTTTTACTTAAATTTATCTTCCCGGGAGCCAAAATAAAGTGAGCACTCTGTTCGTTTTTTCAACACGAATTGTTTTTATTTTTCTTCAAGTCGAACTCTTTTTTATAATTATTAAACTTGAAAATAATATGAAAAATAAGGTATCAAAAAGACTACAGTGTGTTTACTCTAATTTGAACCAAATAAATGAGAGAAATGAAACAAAATGATGAGGTGGGCACTTTATTCTGCCTATCAGTGTAATTTTAGCTACACAGTTTTGAAGAAAAATGCAGGTTTAGAGTACGGATTGGTAATGGACAATGTGGCCGAATTGGAATTGGAACTATCTGTAGATCCTAGAAATCAGCCTACGTCGAGACAGACCAATACGAAGATGACAACCAACATAAAGGAAAAAGAACACAAAAGACCGAAAAATGAAGAAACAAAACATCGGTGAGATCGTTCCCTTTTTTTGTCTAATTATGATAAAATTCATAATTCTAAATGTCCTTCATGTATCCAATTGATACATGGTACTGTTCATATGGGACTTATTGTATATGAAAATGCCCTCAGAAAGTACGTGGATTGCGGAGGTACGAAAGAACCAATGAAACTTATAAACATAACACTGACTGACTAATTAATTAAGCAAACTTCTCTCTCATGAGTTCCATAAGTTGACTATAAAAAATATACTGCTGGGACTACTGAGACTTGTAACATCAGACATTAAATGTACATCCAAACTTGTCTGGGAATGCATTCTTTCATTGCGAAAGGTGTGCCAATGAAACTCGGTAAATTTATTCTGGGTTCCGGGACACTGGCATTGAAGGCAATGAAGCTTGCTAAACAGGCAGACGAGCTTGCTAAACAAGGTTCAAATTCACAGTTTATTGGCCCAGAACCATTCTGCGGTATATCATACTGTGCCATAAAAATTGAATTGAAATCTTGGGAAGACCAAACGGTGATAACCAATTGGTTGGTCACCACAAAGTGTTCTCAAGCGAAAAGGTTTATAATTCCAAATGTTACAATTAGTCAAAAGCTTCTGGAGCTCAATAAGAGAGTTCTTTGTACCTATACTGGCCTAGTAACCGGACATTGCCCGAGTAGATATCATTTGAAAAACATTGGCCAGGTTCAGAATGATATCTGTCATTTCTGTAACATGGAACGTGAAACCTCGGAACATCTGCTTTGCAGTTGTGATGCTGTGTAAAAGAGCAGACTTAAATTTGTGTACAGTGGCTATATACAACCTAAACACCTAAAACCATCCTGGAAAGGTGGTGGGTTTTATAAACTCAATTTTGCCTGACTGGGAGACGCGTCTTAGGCTGGTCACTTGACAAATGGTGATCTAGCTTTAAGATGCGAATTAGTATAGTAAACAGGGGTATTCCACAAAAGTTCAACTCAGTGGACGCAGTGGTTCTACGCCAAAAATAAAATAAAAAATAAAATCAAACATTACTAAAACTGGTAGAATTCAAATATCTCGACAAAATAATGAAAACTTATGTTTGATTTGAGAAAACTGACTTCGCAGCACATAAATGACGATCTAAACTACAAAAGACTGAAGAGAAGGCACTGACAAACTGAATAACAAAAAGACGAAACAACACCATACAAAACAGTGGACATGAACATAACTGAGAGAAAGGGAAAGCAAACTTGAAAATGTAACACCTCTTGAGACCCCCTATTGACGACATCCTTGCACAGGAGTTAAGTTATATCATTCTAACGAACAAAGAGCTATACAACAGCTTCGTAGGCCTTGGTTCGAGAAAACTGCTTCGGGAGACTATCATAGCACAAAATGACACACTTCACGGACTAAACTACAAAAGACTGAAGAAATTACGAAACGCCGTATTAAACTTGCAAACGTAACACTGACTAACAAAAAGACAACTGGAAAAAAACTGACGAGAGGGCTAAACATTCTCAAACGTGGCTTCTTTCAGATCAACACAGCGTCTTCTTGTCCTTGTTCGCAAGGATTTACGCAACGATATCATAGGCCTGGCGTAGAGGTTTCTACTGTATTCAGAGTCCTGTCAGTAAACCTTTATAATAAAAATTATTTTGGTTTTCATTTACCTTCGAAAACATTCCACACAGCATAATTTACGAACCGTTCACATTTCATCCCCCCAGTTGTAAAGTCTAGGCAAACTGGCGTGATCTGGTGTTGTACGATTGCATAAACTTTTTGGGGCCGTTCTCGTGTTCAATCCCCTCGCATTTCATGCTCTGTGTTCTTTTCTTTGCATTCCTCGAGTTTCCTTTTTTTTTCTTTCTACTTTTCACGCCAGCTAACCTTTTCCTGCTGTTACGTACCCTGTGGGTGCTGAGGGTGTTGCTTTATCTACCCAACTTAGTGCTTTAGATTGATCTAGTTCGTAATAAGCATGTTGTTTTAATGAGTGTTCATCGATGGGATTGTCCCCTTTGGCCTCGTTTTCCCCCGTTCTACTGTCAGTGGGGTAATGCCGAATTACATCGCCGTTTGCCTGTGGGTGGGTTTCGAGCTCACCACAAAGCGATTTGGAAAATTGTGTCCTTTGGAGGCGACATTGACTACTTATAGCACTCAACCAGAAATGCAACCTTGCGCCTCGAGTAACGCGTATGTCTGCAAAGCTCTTTCTTTTCTCTTTGTTACACACAACAGCTTTTACAGTGGGGAAATAGGAAGAAGTACCATTCCAAGTAGCCAACCCAAGAGTGAACGGAATCTATTTTTGAAAACGTTGTAGGCAGTCGGATTTTTGCATGTTTCTTTTCGTGCGGTGATAATGAAGGATTTTTCCGTGGAATGAGGAAAACCTGTGGGAGTTTAAATATCGTGTCGTGCAGTATTGAGTTGTGAGTTGAAGGATCTTTTAATGAAAATGAAGGTGCCTTTATGGATTTATTCCTATATTGACACCATTTGTTAGTCAATGCAATGCATAATGTTATTTGGATGCAAGTGCAACCAATAGGTAGCTGCAATTTGCAATTTCAATGTGTTCCAGGATTCTTTCTCATATGCCCTCCAATTCACACAAAAGTGTAAACACATTCGATTAAGTCACATGTTCAATAATGTAATTGAACATGATCGACCTCACCGTAAACAAACGCCAAGCTTAAGATCGCTTAAGCGAAGTTCATTTCTTCTTCTCGTACCAGTTCATTCTCCCTCTTGCCTTCGCGCGACCGAAAAAGGCAATGATAACAACCCTGGCAAAATAAGCAACACCACCGAACAACCAGTTGAAAATGGAATTCCAGCTAGTGAGTTTTATTTTTTTGCAACCGTAATGGTGGCGTAGTTAATACCCATCTCATGAACCAACTCTATAGCGCCTATCTACCTATAGTGTATACGAAACATACTATCTCGCATCATGTGGTTTTCACATTCCGCATTACTTACTCTTCTGATAGCGCTTGGTTTGTTCGCAGTGTTTCTTTTTCGGTTTTTGCTTTCTTGCCCATTTCGCTCCATAATGGCATTGCAGCGAATGAATCAGCCTGAACGCAGTTGATGGAAGTGATATGGCATAAATGGTTTATGTGCTCTACATGTTGAACTAGACAAATTATTTGAACTGAATTTTAATGCCCCAACGTTGTATGGGAAAGTCTAGTCAGTTGGTAAAGTGGGCTGCAGTGTGACGTTGAATCCTTGTTTCATAAGCAAAGCGATTCAAGTTCACTATTCGGTGGTTTCGTGAGAAGTATGAATAAGCTTTGAAATTGGGTTGTTCCCAAGACAAAGCTTGTGATATCCTCGAAGTATCGGTTTAAAAGTTACATCTCTCTTGTACTGTTATGGTTTATAATGAGGCTCTTGCTAATTAAATTTCAAAAACAGTTTTCCATAAAAATCTTAAGGTATGGTTTAAAACAGTAGCGTAATTTTCTCATTGATCTCATTTCTCATCTATTATTCTAAGGACAAAATATTTCAAATTCATAATTCATAATTGATTGAAAAACTCTTACATAATGCGTATTTTTAACTCTTAACATATTTGTTTATTTCTGCACAAAGTAAACAATCACCTGGCTTCATGAAATTGATACTTAATTCATCTGCCCATTTATGACGATCCAATGGTGTGAGATCAAAATTCGGCTCATTCTCAACGTTGCCGAATGTGCACTCTTTTGAGGTACCACATCGATACGGATAGGTTCTCTTTTTTTGTGCTTCGTCGATTTAGTAAATTACACAAACAAACTAACACAAAGCCCACAAAGCTTACTCTAACGACAATACAGTTTTGTGCATTTTAGTAAATATATTTTCTTAAGGAATCTGAGAAGAAGCCATATTTATGGTTACCGTCAAATCTGAATGTTCAGTGAACTGATTCATTCGAAATTCTGGGCGTGTATAGCACGAGATCTTAAGTAAATGCTTCGGGTTCGGGAGATCAAACAGCCTAAGGTTGAAAATCACTATAATCATGAAAAGAGGAAGAAAATATTCCGGACAACACCTGGTGGAGATTCCAAGAGTCAGCCTTCGATATTAGGAGCAAGCTGTCATAAGACTTCCGAACGAGTTTTGTATATAACTCTGAGCAAAACCTGGAAGCATCCGGAGCAAAGCCTGTATAGAATTCATTATCTCTAAGCCTGCTCAGAGGAAATCCGGCTCAGAATCCTAAACGAATCTTGTTCAGTATTCAGAGTAGATCGCATGAATCACCGAAAATTGAGCGAAGTGAACGAATATTATCTGCATTTAAATGAAGCATGGCTGAGGATTTTGATAGAACCCTTCTCAAAATTCTGAACGAATCCTGATTGAGATCCATAGAAAACTTGCTCATGATTCCAAAAGAATCATGTTCAGTATTCTGAGCAATTCTTTTTTATGATTCTGAGCGAATTGACGGACGGGCGTCCATACGACGTATGTGAGTATTCTAAGGTAATTTCACTCCGAATTTCGTGCTAACTCGACCAAACGTTCGCAGTCAATGTTACTCATGATTATGAGTGATTCCCGTTCTAAATTTTTAAGTGATTTCACTTGAGATGATACTTTTGAATTGTAAGCGGACATTGCAGGAACTTTTCAAAAAATCTGTCTGGAGTTGTAAGTTAATTTTGTTCAGAAAAGCGAAAATCATACTCAAAATTCTAAGCAAATCCGCTAATCAAATACTTTTTGAATCCTGTCAGGAATTCCAACAAATAGCGGTCTATGATCTCGAGCGAATGCTGCTTAGGGCTGAAAGCGAATCTTTTAAAATCACGATCAGGATTTGATCAGGGTTCAAAGTAAATTCCGGTAAGAATCTTGCGTTTGTCACAGAGTAATTCGTAGATTGCGTACTGGCAACTGTCATGTATCAAATTTGACGAAGCAAGCAGAATTGCTTAACCGATTCAATTCGGATGGGTCATGTATGATCCAAGATTAAAATTTGCTATCTAAATTCGGCTTTTAGAGTTACAGCGGAACTTAGTTCTGCCAAATTGTTTAAAAATAACTATATTTTAACTACACACTCAGATTATTTTACAGAAATCTGTAAAGTTTTACCGAACTCTCAACAGCTGAACGTTCGGTAATCCGATTTTACGGATTTCGGTAAAATTTAACCGGAATCCGGTAATTTTTTTACAGATATCTGTAAAATTTCACAGAAATCCGTAAAATCGGATTTCCGAATGTTCAGCTGTTGAGAATTCGGGAAAACTTTACAGATTTCTGTTAAAAAATCTAAGTGTGTAGGAAAAAATATAGAACACAGACACAATGCTGATCTATCCATTAATCCATTAATCATCCAATCTGTCCATGAGTTCAGATCTTGATGTTGTACATGATTGACAAGTGTTTTGACCGTTCTTATTAGCTGTAAAAGCTAAAAGGAAAATCTTAACATCGCTGCAGACATATTACGGTGTTCTCAGAATATCCACTGTACTCCAAACTATTCTTGAGTTTAGATCTCGATGTTTTACATGATCAGAAAGGTAACTTACTAGGACTCCATCGTACCTAAGAGTTGGTTAAGCTGCGTGAGAAATTACTGCACAATTATAATCATATTTCAGTATCCTCAAAACATCTACGGTACTCCAAACTATTCTTGAGCCTAGTGATTTACGAAGACTCCATCGTGTTTATGAGTTGGTAAAGCTCCATGTTACATTATTGCACAACTACAGTCATATTACAGTATTCTTAGAATATCAACGGCACTGCTAACTGTTCTCGAATTTAAATCTTAATGCTTTGCATGATCAAAAAGGCGATTTACGAAATCTCGATCGTACTTATGAGGAGGTAATACTCCATGGGTCTTCATAGCATATATTTATAGTCATATTGCAGTATCCTTAGAACATCTACGGTACTCCAAACTATTCTTGAGTTTTGATCTTGATGTTTTGCATAATCAACAGGCCGATTTTCGAGGTTTCCATTGTACTAATGACTTGGTATAGATTCATGGGACATCGTAGCACACTTATAATCATATTGCAGTATCCTCAGAATACCTTAGGTATTCTATAATTACTATAACATGTCTATTACAGTGTTATTATGTCCCGTGGGGCTATTTCAACTTGTAAGTACGGTGGAGACGTCGTTAATAGCCTTGTTGATCATGCAGAGCAACAAGATCTGCATTCAATGATAGTTTGGAGTACCATAGTTATTCTATTCCGTCGTGATATTCCGTCAACCTTTCCAATATCGTAAATCTTCTTATTGATCGTCTAGAAAGCAAAAATGAACTCAAGAATTTATTGGAAGGTCTAGAACAATTAAAAAAAAAATTTCGCAAATTTTATCATTTTAATGATTTTTATCATTTTTTCTGCTTGACCATAAACTATGTTGCAATACGGTGTAGAAAAAAATCGTACTGAACCGGTTGAATGTCCTTATAGAGGCGATTAGATCATTCAAAAATCTTCATGGATCTCTTCGTGAAATTTAGAAACAAAACAAACAGACAAAACAGATTGGTCTTACAGGACCGTCTTCGTCTCATGGTCGTCTATTTAAAACCCCAGCCCCAACATTCCGAACACTCGTGGTGAATTTTGGTTATCTTCAACGTGGTTTATGCTACCTGTTGTGTCGGTCTTGCCGCTGAACAATAGCCAAGTTCAAAGCGTCTGTCTGGCTGATCGATAGCTACACACATATTGCCAGCAGCAGACGGGATCAAATAAGGACGGTTAGGATGGTCGTTACAGACATTCTCACCCACCCAGAAATGTTGGTTTCCGCAAAAAAATCCTCTTCGATTGGGATAGACCAGAGAATCGGTTACAGTTAAACGTTGGTTGACTCTGGGACTGTTTTTTCTCGACAGGACGCTTCATTTCATCAGACGCTGTTTTGATTGTGACAACTCGAACAACGCCGTCGTTTCCTGGATGCACATTAACGATCCGGCCCATACGCCAACGCATTGGTGGTTGATTGTCATGGATTATGACCCGTTTTCCGGTTTGCGGTCAACTGGTGGGTTCCAGCACTTTGCTCAAACATGCAGTTGGCAAAGGTACTCTCTTCCCCACCTATTCCAGAAACGCTGCAGCTGCTGTTGAACGACCTGCCAATATTTCAGGCGGTTTGTCGGTATGAAACGTAAATCTTCCTCAGGGAGCGATTGCAAAGATCCTCCGACTAGGACATGTGCTGGAGTGAGTGGTTCAAGATCGCCAGGATCATCAGACATCTGAGTTAAAGGCCTGGAATTTAGCCAACCTTCTATCCGGAACAGCAATGTCTGCGTGTCTTCCAACGTAGCTGGAGTATCTCCAGTGACCCGTAGGATATGGTGCTTGGACGATCGGTGCGTTTGCGCGGTGTGCTTCCCACAATCCTCCAAAGTGAGGAGCACTTGGAGAGTTGAAATGCCAGATGATCCCTTCATTCGAACAGAACCTAGTTACCTTCAGTAAGCAAAACATCTCCTTTAATCGATTCCTGGCGCCGACAAAATTTGTAACGTTGCCTGGCTACACATCAATGCACCTTCCTCGGCCAGCGATGAATCGTCGGAAAGCCTGCAAGAATCTGTCAGTTGACATATCTGACACCAGCTCTATGTGCACGCCCGTCACGGCTGTATGGCGAAGCCCTGGTCGAATGTACACCGGACCAAAGTAATCGACTTAAGTTTTTGAAAATGGTCGAGCAACTGTGACTCTTGCAGCCGGAAACTCTCCCATAAACTGCTGCACCAGCTTATGTTTCGATCTAAAACAGTGCTGGTACTGGTGCAAGACTTGCCGGGCTACGTTTCTTCCTCTTCCTCTTCCTCCTCTCTTCCTCTCAGTGGCCAATAACGTTGACGAATCGTTGACAATAACAATTGGTGGTCCTGTATGTAGTAAGCGAAGATGGTACTGCTCGGAAATCATCCTTGTACAACGATGACGTGCTGGCAAGATCATGGGGTGCTTAGTGTCATCAGCTTCTTCCGAATACTTCAACCTTCATCCAGCTCTAAGATTCCGTCCTTGCACATAAATAGACTATACCAGCGTTAACATGGTTGGTGCTACCTGCTGTGTCGGTCTGGAGGAGTTCAGGTTTTACTGTTTGTTCCTCAGACGATCACTACCAGAAGCTCAGAAGAATTTAAAGGAAGCTTGGATAGTTTTTAAAACCCTTCCGTTTCGCTTACTGCACACTCCGCGGAAACTAAGATAAAAATCTCCGGGGAAACTTGAAGCAAATTGTAAGAGTGCTTTATCGAAGACGGAAACCTTTTTAATGCTCAAAATTCCAAGTTACAGCTTGGTCAGGATACTCAATTGCAAAGCAGTGGCGCGTAGTGGTAAGATTTTAACCTGCTGGTCATCAGTGAAAAGGATCCACTGAAAAATTTATACGAAGACAATATCTTTTTAAATAGTCAGGATCTTCAGGAAATACATTGGCACACTAGCGCTGCGTAGCGAGAAAATGTGAACTGTTAGCCGCCATTCAAAAGGTCTTGAGCACCTGATAAACACTGTCGAAGACAGTCACATACTATCTGGTCAAGGTACCAAGATCTAGCGTACACAGATAAAAAGAAACATTGAATTTTCTGCGTTATCTACTGCACATAAACAGAATGCTAGATTTGGCAGAACATAATGAGATATTTCATGTAAATTATGCCAGATAACGTCTGCATCTAGCCTGTTGTAGGAACAATTGCATGTATCGTTGTATGGTGCATGAAAGATTTCAAACAATTTCGTTGTTTACGTCTCCTTTGGCTTGAAATTAAACGAGGGAAAATTTTACGCGCTTGTTAAAAATGATTATTTTTTTCTGTGTATTCCTGAACATAATTAGCATTCATAAGGTGTTGTTCCACTGAACAACATTGTCCAAGACTGTAACATGTTATCTGGTCAGGGTATCAAAATATAGCATTTTCCTGAAAAAAGTAGCACACTAGCGCCGCGTAGTGAGAGAAACCTAAGCTGCAACCTAAGGCCTATTTAATAACTTTGCGGAAGGCAGTAACATTCTATCTGATCCTTATCAGGAGATATTCTTTGAAGGAATGTGTTAAACAAGGTACAACGCGCGTGTGCTCGTGTTACAAAAGGTGGCGTGAGTGCTGAAAGGTTAACGATGAAATTTAAGCTTTACCATTTCCCGTTAAAAATATATTTCTAAGAGCAAATTCTGGAAATGCATTTTGCAGCAACTCTACAGGATTTTTGCCTTTTATTTTGAAGCGTTTGTTTCTCGTCTAGGTTGTAAGTGGACAGTGTTAACAATTTACTACCATATGAAAATTTGTTGAAATTGATGTCACTATTGATCAATCAATGTCACAATTGATCGTTCTTTTGTTGCTCTCAAGTCACAATACTTCTATCCCCCTTAACTTCAGGTTTAACATATTCAACACATATAAATATGAAAACTTGGCTCTGTAAAGTTGAATAGATTGAGCCTGTACAAATAAATAATTTACAAAAAAAAGTCACAATATGGTAACTATTTTTATAATCACTAAACTCACTCATATTTTGTGATAAACCCACCACTAACCCTGAAGTACATCCTGCACTGCTTGTCAATAACTTATGATCAGTATGAGGTTGACTCCATTACATTCCATTCCCCACATTTCTCTCTACTTTAGCTAACGATCATCTCAATCGCTTGTTTATCAGTAGTAATTGTTCATAATACTTTAACAAGGTCCAACTTACAAAGCAGATCTTCCAAAGGAGCAATCCTGCCGAATCCCTACTTTTCACCCTGCGACGCAAATCCCGTTGTGTGTCAATCAATTCATTCCAATTAACACCGCCGCCGTTATCAATCGGGCAAATCGTCCCTTATCAGTTCATTGTCTGAAGGGAACACATATGCGCCACTACGGCAGTCATAAAACAGTGATCGTCCCTCTATACCATTATTCCGACCGGCATACTTACCTACTATACGGGCATAATGCCCCCCGATCATGGCACGTTTAGTCATCTTCGTAATGATACACTGTTGGTGGAAGCGCATCTTGCTATCTCGTTCTTCGCCACTGCAGTGATTCATTGTGCTCGCAAGCAAAGCAACTACCCGCTTCGGTGGTGGTGGTGATACGAAACATTAAATACGGGACAGGTACAGTGAAACGCGGCCTACTACCGAGTGTGGTGTGGTAGGTAGAAGAGAGTGTATAGCATTATCGTTCCAGCTGGAAACGGGAAAATCCGATTAGCGAACATAGGTTCACGCTAGTGAAATGGGACTATCTGCAGGGGATTTTTTTTTCTAGATTTCAGCTGTAACGGCGTTAGTGTAAGCAGGCAGTTTGTTGTTTATTTCTCAGTTATTCCGTATGCACTTTTTTTTTACCATAAACAGAAGAATCGAGCTGGCGAGTCGTTGCTGGTTTCGTCATATCGTCGGTCGGTTAGTTTAGAATTTGAGTCACTGAGTTGTAATTGATCGCATAAAGACGCAGTGCCACTAGTTGTTGCTACTATAATGTTTGCCTTTGGTTGCCTTTAGCGTGGGTACGTATGATACTACTATTTTGGAGTGGCTCGTAGAAGACTCCGCTGTGAGAAGGGGTTGAGGCTAACAGGTGTTTGCAAATTTAGCGCGCATTTTGAGATAAGGTCGCTTTGTGGTAGTTCGTAGCCTCAATCGGATCGCAGTAAGTAAGTGTCGTGATCAACTGCGTGTTGCGTTCGCCGTGAGTTTGAGAGCGCGGTGATGCAGACAGTTTTGTGAGTTAATTGACCAAACGAGAATACATCCCATCGAAAGAAAGCTGCGACGCTGTGCTCGATGATTGCCGTCGACCGTCTGATGAAGAGTGACGGGAGCCTTAAGGTGCATTTGTGCATATTCGTGGTTGATTGTCTTTGTTATATTATCTATAGCACGTTTTATAGAGCGCACTGTGTGTAACCTACATTTCCAGCCACCACCACCACCACCACCACATGATCTACTAGTCCCGCCGTGTCATGCTATTGATTTATGAACGAAGTCGAAATTGCTAGGATAAGACAAGCCAAACTAATTGCAAACTGATTAACTAACCCAGGAGAATACCGCCCGTTCGGACCGTTTCTAAATTGGCACCAAACCACCTTCCGCATCACTTCCTTTGTGCCTAACGTAACAGAATCACGTGATCTAATTCTTTGTGTCATTTCATGCTATGCTGTTCAGGTTTGGAATCATACCCTACGGATGTGATAGATTGTTCCGGTAAGTATAAGCACGCCTTGCAATAGCTCATCATTTCTTCGGGAGTATCAATTCAATGTTTTAGGCAAACTAAAATATAAAAGGACCGTTATCATGGCATGAAATTACTGTTGCAAATGTAAATTTAACAAGATGCAACCTCATAGTTTATCTACGAGAATCGTGTAAAGACGTTTGAATTTTAGACAATTGAAGCCGATGAGTTTATTCGCATATATGAAATTTCATTTAGCCGCCACTCTTCAAATTCGCACCCAATTAGAATGATTTTTTTTAGAAGGTCTCCGAGACGTCTCGTAACCAAAAGTACAACCTGTTCACGAATTTGATATTCAAAAAGGCTACTTAGCACTACAGTAACTATACTTATTTCAATTTAAAATCATAGGTTAAAACTTATAGATGCTTACTAATTACCCGGAAACCTCATGACATTTTTTTTTGTTTAGTTCATTAAATACAACCTCCGCTAAAAGCGGATCAAATAAAGAAGAGGAGAGTACAAAGAGTTAAATTTTTAAGAGAATGATGAGGGGAAAATCACTCTTATTTATCCCATCAAGTGTACATGTTTTGCTTCGTTTTTTTTCGTAATTTTTTAATTGCTTCTCCGAGTACTTCACATTGAAAATTCCGAAGTTGTGTGATGTATGATACGTACTATCACCCATTGTAGCACGGAAACTAAGTCCGACAGCAATGGGCTCTCCTCTATGTTAGACTTGATCAAGTCTTAATAACCACTGATTATCCTAATCATGCCATTGTATGAAGGGCCAAAAAGGGGTTGGGTGGATCGATAGGCAACATAACTTATACGTATCGACAGGGCTATCAAGAGGTCAAAAGAGCAAGCAATCTAACACGAGGATGCCCCAATAAGCGGGGAGAAGAGCCCGTCCTTTATTCACAAACTGTTATAACGGTTATAGCTAACTAGCAACGGGGAGTTGGCTTTCCCACTCTCCCCATCCAGAGTGCTTCAATCGGGTGCCCTGATGGTCCCTCCCATTCCCATGAAATATATTCCGAAGTTATACTATAAGTAAACTAAATTTGAGTATCCCTAGCTCGAAGGATTTCCGTCAGATCTAAGATGTGCAAAGGTATATTTTTTATACAGATTGGAAAACCAATATGGAAAATTTGAACAAACACTTAAAAAAAAAGGTTCATGAACAAATACCAGATAGACCTATTTCGTCTGCGATTAAGAGAGTGGCAGTGTCGAGTGCTCGACTTGGTTAAACATGATTTTTTTTTTTTCAAATTGAAGGGTCTGACCAATTTTACTTCCGCTATATGTTTAAATATCAAGTAGCAGCACTTGGTGAGATCATTACAATTTTAGAAAACATGTTTCAGCTCATCGGGTTTAACTACTTTGCTTTCGTTTCCAAATTTTGGGGTTTTCCTCTCTGCTATTTTCAATTTCAATGGACCACAAGAGAAACGCTAACAATTATGTGCTTTCAGTGCCGCTTGATCTATTCGCCTGATGAATTAACGATAACATGAGTGGCCAGTTAAGAGAGTTCAAAAGCATGGACTGAACAAAACTGAACTGGTTATTGGAATGTATTCAAATTGCATGAGATCTCCCTCTTTTATTTGTGTGTATCGAACTCATGGCTGCTCTTCTCCAATTCCGTAAGTACCTCGTACTCCAGATCTTGCTCCACCTGGTCGCTCAAAAACTTCGAGTGCTCTCAAGTCCTCCTCGAGTATTTCCTACGTCTCATGGCCGTAGAGAACAAACGGTCTTACTAGCGTTTTGTACAGAATACAGGTCTTACGGTCCTAACTACTAATATGCTTCCGGATTTCACCGCTGTTTTCGTTCTCCGCTGTAACTAGTGAGCCGAGATGGACAAATACGTTGACTAACTCGAACTTATCTCCGTCGATCGATACACTGCTGCCTAGTCGGCCCCTGTCGTGCTCGGTCCCTCATGCCAGCGTGCACATCGTTTGGACGCATTTATCTTAAAGTCAATCTTCACCGCCGCGCGCTTCAGTCTGGTGTGCTGCTCTGCCATCGCCTCAAATGTTCTGTCGACAATGTACGCGATCTGTTGAGAATCATGCCTAGCATGTTGAACGCCGCTCGTCTCGTAACAGCTTCTAGAGCCATGTTGAAGAGCAAGCAAGAGATTCCATCACCTTGACGAAGTCCCCTTGCGGGATTCGAATGAACCCGACAATCCACCCGACATCCTCACACAGCACTGGGTTCCATCCACCGTAGCCTTGATGAATCGGATCAGCTTCACCGGAAAGGCGTTCTCGTTCACGATCTTCCATAGGTTCGGTTAACTCCATCATAAACGACTTTCAAGTCGATGAAAAGTCGAAGCATAGAGACTCTATATCCACGGCACTTTGGAAGATCTTCCGCAAAGTTAATATATGGTCCAGTGTAGACCTTCCTTCGACGAAGCCGTCCGGTTTACTTCCCACGAATCTGTTATATACATTAACGAAGTAGTTTAAACATAGTTCATGTTTGGTGGTTTGATAATGTATTCAAACTTCACTAGAGACTTATCAAACTTCATGGTTTCGGAAAACTACACCATTAATTGTTATTTTAAGAGTACTCGATAATATTGGTCTCTCCTGGTGACGTGCGGGTGATTTAGAGAAAGTGGTATGAAAGTTGATTTCCCAGGGAAAAAAAAACTTGTGCTGCATGTAGAGGCGGTGAGGATTATTTGAGCTACCATAATGAACGATTGCCCGATACAACTGAACTGCCGTGAATTGGATGTTTGTGACATTTGCAGAGGAAACCTCAGCATGCCTGTTACAAACATGAAATTCACTGCAGTAAAGATGCAACTTATAGTGATATTATCAAATCTGTTACACCTCTTTTTAACAGCCATGTTGTAGTACATTTATGTAAAAGCATTGTCTTTAGGTGTGATACTGGCGGGTTTGATTGTGACTTATTTAAAAATCATTGAATTTACTTCTACCGATTTGCAACAAGTGTGCTGCTAGGTCTGTTACAAACAAGTTTGAAAAGTAGTTGAACATTTCAAATTTCACAATGTTTCTATCATTGCACCTTCTACTTGCTTGACAATTTTAAACTGTTATTTCTTTTGAAATATTATTATAAAAATAACCTGGTTATATGGCGTATTTTAATTAATTTTGCCTATTGCATTTCCGATCTGTGGTTTGTTTTGATTATGGCTCGGATTTCCCACTGGGTCGTGCTTTTATTATGGTTCTACGTGTGAACGTAGTTGTAATAATTACCATACACTATGTAAAAGTCAAATACGATATGTTCGGTGTAAAAAGATTAGTCACCAAAAGGAATCACTTAAGGCAAACGAGGAGAAAACTCAATATAAATACATCGTTCCTTAAAATATTTTACATTACTTTTGCTGGTGCAATGTCCCTTCAGGACCGCACCGGCGCCACAATGTTTCGCCAAGCATCTCGGTTTAAGCCTGCTTGTTTTCAATTTCTCGAGAGTTTTACCCTTCGTAGGTCTTGCTCCACTTTGTTGAACCACCTAGCTATCTGCGCTCCCCCGCGTTTTGTACCGGCCGTATTTGAGGCAAACACCATTTTTGCGTTGTCTGGCATCCTTACAACGTGTCCTGCCCATTGTACCCTTCTAGCTTTAACGATTTTCTGGATACTGGGCCGCCATAGATTTGCACCAGCCTGTGGTTCGTTCTTGCCCATACGCCGTTTTCACAAACACCACCAAAAATGGGGTTAAGCACACGTCGTTCGAAAACTCCAAAATCTACCACTTCGAACTCATCTCCGTTGATAATTACACTGTACGTGCTCTGTCATGCTTGGATCCTTCCGCCTGCAGATACTTAGTCTTCGACGTATTCGCCTTTAATGCAAGATTTTCTGCTTCGTGCTCAGCATGTTAAACCTATCATGTTTCGTAACACGTTCTAGCGCAATGTTGAACAGGAGGCAGGGAAGACCATCGACCTTGCCAAAGTCTTTGCGTGTTTCAAACAAGGCGCGATATCTTCATGCATCGTTGCCTTGATCAGTCTAGTCACTTACCCGGGAAACCCGTTCTCGGCCATAATCTTCTTTAGCTCTCGTTAAGAGTTTGACATTCGCGACACTTTTGGAGGATTTGGTCTGTTGTCGGTCGCACGTCTACAAAAACGACTTGACAATTTCCCACAAATCTGCTTGCTGACAGCGATAGACGGCGGAAGACGATCTGGAAAGCACTTTGCAGGTTGCGTTGAGAATGGTAACCGCTCGGCATTTCTCACAGTCCAACTTGCCACTCTTTTTGTATATTGGGCAGATTGGGTCTTCTTAACATGTTTTGGTTAAATTGTAACCGTTCGCCAATTTGGTTGAGGTTTCTATAAAAACTTTGATGGCTTTAGCGCCACTCTCGCGTGTGAGACACCAGACTGGTTGATTTGCCCGACTCGTTTGAGATAATTTCTCAAGGGAAATCTTCGAAGGGTTGCTGGCCGAATGCTTAAAATCACTGAATCATTGTTCTCAATCATTGATCTGACAAATAAATTCTGTCGAGAGCCTAATTGGGTGCAAAATCTGCAATATGGATAGCGAATAATAATTTCGCTTCAGTTTGTTTCATTCGATGAACGTACATAGACCAAATGATTTAAAACTTTCTTCATAACACGACGGTGGAATTATACAAATTCTAATTTTTTTTTTTATTGAATTCAAAGAGAAAACGACATTTGGGATTGAAAGATATCGCACAGCTATATCGCAGCTGGGTTGCCAACCACTGCTTTTAAGAATTATATCAAGTTAACAAGATAAGAGCATCTCCAGCAGTGTTGTAGTTCTAGATTCATTTTATATGTCAGTTATCAATTTTTCTCTTGGGAAAATATATAACAAACATACCCTCTCTTCAGCAGCAGTTCCAAATGTTGTTCTAAACCTTAAGACTTGAATATGTGTGTATAAATGCTAAACGAAAAATAATCTGAAATATAATCTATTTGATAATTCAATGCACCTGAAGCTACATAGATCTGGAATAAGGACCTATAAACTTCAATATAGTATTCTACTAAAATCCCTTTTTTGAATTTTTACCTTTTATTGGGTAAGAGCACACATTTTCGACCTAGCTTAAGCTAGCTTCGCTTAAGCCTTAAACCAGGTTCAACTATACGAGTAAACCTGGTTTGAAATTTAAACGTAGGTGAAGAAATGAGTGCTTTTCCCCTACTGTCGTGCTATGCATAACTTAAAAAGTCACTTTTTGCGTGACATAACTTATGGACGTTCCCTTAACAAATTTTACGCACCCGGAAAATTTCATCACATTAGACTGATTCTACCAAAACTTTGCCGGAGAGCTTCCGCCGTTCTTGAGCATAACGAAGAAGTGACAGTTTTAGCATTTTGGTATACATTATTCCAAAACGCAGATGCATTCTGGTCGGTGCCTTTCATAGAATTTAGAGTAGCATATACCCAAGAAACGCTGATTTGCCGATCCTCCAGCCTGCATAAAAATTTTCCCACGCCGGATGTTTTCTTTAAACCAAGCTCAAATCTATAACTTTATAGCTTACGTTCAGACTTGTTGCTGTAAATTGAAATTATTAACGAAAAAGTAGAACGGATACAAGATTCAACCAGATGCACGACCAGACGTTGATTCAAAGTTTGACGTTTGACTTGATTCCATCGACACTACCACAATGACAAAAAAATATATAACTTGGATGAAACGTGTTTCAAATTTGAACAAAAATAGAACAACGTTGTATTCCAGTTTTAAATTTTATCATGAAACTGTTCGAAATTATCCAACTAGAACGCCTTGCTGAAGAAGCCTTTGTTATAAATGGAGTTCTATTTTGTAACGACCATACATTCCTGGAGATGCCCTAATATGAGCTACATCAAGTACTAATCTTAATATAGATCAACATGACAGATCAAATGTACACTCAGCGAAATAAACTTTCGATATTCATAAGATTGCATTATGTTTATTTGCTACAAGAATTCAGTAATTTCATAAATTTGTCATATTGATGATGAAAAAATAAAGATATGGAGCAACCTGGATTCGAACCTTGAACGTTGAGGTTATGAGTATATATCAACACTTGTAATCAGGAACGCTTAAAGACGTACAAGAACAACGTCGTGTGCAACAAAATCTATTCATAAGTCAGCCTTATGAAATTCCAAAGCATCGTTCATAAGTTGAACCTTATGGAAAACTTAAGATTATTTGGCCGAGTGTATGGGATATCACGTAATATAGCTGCTATATCATGAATCGTATCCATCACGTAATATAGAGCGTAGTGTGAACGGACTATAAGGCTTCAACGAATAGATTATAATAATTGATATATGTTTTATTCTTCACGCTATTGCAAGGTGGGCTTATATTGACCGCACCAACAAACTGACATATTGACATGAATTGAAAACAATAATAATCAAGCATTTTGCAACTGTCTTAAAACAAACAAACAAACCACTTATCCTCCTTCTTTTGCTATCATTCTAGGCCGATATTATGAAATTTCACAACTACAGCAGTCCGCCAGAGAAAGTGAAGACACGATCCGTCAGTTCATCATCGGAGCAAGAGTCCACACTTCTCCAGCAACAGGAACAGAAGCATCAGCAGCATCAGCAAAAGCGAAAGGCAGACCGTCAGCAGCAAGCAGCAACCGTTCAGCAACATCAGCAGAGCAGCCTGAAGAAGAAGATTACTCCTCAGCAGCTGTTGGAGCTGCAGAAGCAGCAGCGCGAACCACTGGCCAAGCGACTCCGCACCGACCCGTCTGTTTCCGACGAGACGGAACAGGACGAGCAGCAGCAGCAGCAGTACGAAGCGGACGAAAACGAGATAGACACATCAGCCACGGAATCTGAAACGGAGATGGATCAGAGCACGGATAACGAAATGATAATCTCACACCCCTCGCAGCGGTTAGACGCCAATGCGCTGAAGGCGAAGGCGGCTACCGCCGCGGTCGTCACGACAGACGATTCCGACTACGGACAGAACGACAAGCTGGGTCAGAAGAAGGTCAAGCGGAAAATAGTCAGCAAACCGTGCAACAACAACACATCGACGAAAGCCAAACTTCAGATGGTGCATGAATTCCCAACACTATTCCTGGGACTAAGGCGCAACCGGATTTTCCTGGTTAACTCCCTAGCGCAAACCTTCGAACTCAATCAGCGGGACATCATCCTGACGCTGAGAAAAATCAAACTAAACGAACACAATGCTCGGTTAGCGAGCGTCTTCGGACTGACTGACAGTGAAGTGGACATCCTGTTCCGTACGAGTGTGCCTAAAATAGCCGATTGTTTACGAAATTTCATTGTGTGGCCTGATGATGTCACCATGAAACTGAACGTCCCCATCTACCTGCGGCAACATTTTAACAAAATCCATCTGATTCTCAACTATCTAGTGGTGAAGGTCCGACAGAATGCCGTCAAATTTCTCTCACAAGCGCAGTCGGAAACTTCCTACTGCGAGGTGGATCAGTGTCACAAACTCAAATACTTGGTGGCCTCCACCCTGGACGGCTGTGTGTGTTTTGTGTCGAGGGGTTTCGGCATCCAAACAGACGACGAAGCCGTCCTGGCGCAGTCCGGGTTCCTCACCAAGTTCAAAACCAACACGAATCTGATTGCCGGCAAAAATTTCCACAACTTCGAAGATCGTCTCACCAACGGCAACGACCACGATCACGAGAACAACAACGGTGGCGGTGGCGGTGCGGCAACGGACGAGTCCGACCTGGAACGGACCATGACGACCAACGAGGACGACGACAACTTCGGCGAGATCGTGTCCGAAAAGATCAGCAAAAGTCGGACGTTCAAACTGAAAAATTACATCGAAAGTGTGCTGGAGAGCTTTCAGGGCCACATGATCCTGTCGCCGATGACGTGCGTGGACGCGCGGTCGCTGGAACTGCTGGACGACATCGTGGTGATCGTCGGGGCGCTCATCAACCTGCAGAAGCAGGAAGTGGAATAAGTAAGTGGAGTCGGAGCAGATCCATATCGCGCGGAACAGGGGAACACACCGCAAGACGCAACTCAAGATTTTCTCTTTTTTGCTTCAATTTTTTCTCGGTATGATTAATTTTTACTTTGTTGACGATTTTTGTTTTTCTTACTTCTTACTGGAGTCCCCCCTCCGCCCGCCGCTGCGTGTGTGTATCTCCCTCGTTTGAGAGGGAAGGGGAAAAGCTGGGGGAACGCGTTAGCTTTGAGCGGAAGATACATAGAGATAGGAGAGAGGGTGTATGCAAGAAATGGTTCGAATGCGCTAGGTCGTATTGTAGATAATTTATTATAATTATTATTACCGATGTAGGATTAACGAATAGTAACAAACACAAATAAAGTTTAATGATGAAATCTAAACTAGGTGGAGTCGTGGATGCGCTGAGAGTGGCAAAACATAGTGAGGGAACTGAATTGTCACACAGCTGAAGAACTGCATTCAATTTGTTGGGTAGGACTGAGAGGTGGTTTTGTTGAGGGGGAGTAGGTTCTTTAGCTTGATTGTGTTGATAAATCTACGAGTAACTGGGGACAGGACATTTTTACCTTACATGAAAGCCACTGATTTTGTCCGGTAACATAAGTCTTCGGCTGGAGAACGATTCGCCCACCCCCGCCGATTCAGGTGAGCGTTGATCTAGTTTTTCGGAACGTAAAACTGACTCAGTTGCTTGCAACGGTCGGTTTGCTGTCCATATTTTCGGTGGGACCAACACAGTTAATCTGCTTTACTGTTGTTCCTTGAACGAGATGCCGAACGGGTTCCTGTGACTACTAGCAGGATGCTGCTTCAATCGACGAATTTATGTGCTGCGGTGTTTCTGATCGGACACCGCATTCTAAATGGAGGTATGAACTGGGGTTACTGCAGCAACCCGTGGAAACTCGGTTAATTTGGCTGCCAGCTTTGTCAGCGTTCCGTCATTCATGGTTAGAATCGGGCGAATATGCTGAGGCATCCGTTGTAGAAACAGCATTTTGAGAAATTCTTCGTTTACGTCCAAGCCGGCAGCTAACTCTTGCATTTTTGCTAGTAGCTGAGTCGGTCGCATATCGCCGAGATTCGATGAACCTAGCAAGCGTTCCAGTCGAGTTTCCGGTGAAAGGGGGAATCGAGAAATCAAACGTTCCGTGATTGCTTGTACTTATCTTGCTGCGGCGGATTTTACACCAAATCGGTAATGTTGCGCATAACCCAGGGTGGCCACAGACTCGGGAAATGTGGGAAAAAGTCGGGAATTTCTATCATATGGCAGGAACCATGCTCACACCTTTTTCAAATTGATAATTTGAGTAGCGTTTTTGTCATCTACTCGGTCCAACGATCTCATTAAGGGAATTACACGATGTTTTCCTGCAAATCCAGCATTACTGAAGAAGATAGTTCAGTGCTCTATGGAGGGCCGGTTGTTAACTGGAAGGCGTTCAAATAATTGAGAGGGAAATCAGCGAGCCAGCCCTGGCTTTGAAGCCCTCAACATCGTTAGCTGCGGCTTGCACGTTGTACACAATTATTTCAAGGAAGGGCTACGAAAAATAGATTGGCGTACCCAATAGATCTGCCTAAACGGCTGTGACAGGTGAGTTTACGTACATTACATACTTTTGGTTTTATTTTACTTTACTGGAACTCCTTGGGTGATCCTTATGACTAAGGCATCGCCATTGTGTGCATTTCAGTAAATTTTAGAAACCTATTGTATCGGTCACCTTAAAGTAAACCGCCTTTCGGCTAGAATTGTTCGTTGTTGTGGATGATGCTGGTACCGAAGCTGAATTTTGTCATCAAGTCTGCAGCAATGGTCGAGTCGTTTTTCAAGGAATACTAGACCTAATTTCCTGTAGTTCCGTTACCTTTTGACGTTTTGACGGGACTACGTAGAGCCGCCATGGAGATAATGTTAAACCCGATCGTCTGACAGTCAAAGCCAAATCGGTCATTGAAGTAGAATTGACGGAGAGCAATCTTCTGCCAGCCCTTAAAGTGGAAATCAGTTTTGATGATGATGATGATGATGATGAGATACTACCATCTATTGTAGCAAGGTAACTTTCCATAGCAGTGGAATAATCTGGAAAACGATTTGATCAGGATTCTACTGTTGTTTGTGATCTTCAAGCTCCTGTATGAAGGGCCACAAACGTTTGGGCGGGCCCGTAAGCAGAGACACTTACGCGAAACCCGCGAATAAAGGGAAGTGAATCTCCTTCCAAAAGCAAGTTCACACATACAGCATTAGAGTCGAGCCCTCGATTGACAGAGTAAACTCAATAGATGGGGTCGAAGAGCCCGCCCTCGTTCCACGAAATGTTAACAATAGGGAGGAGGCAGTCCCATGCTCCCTATCCAAATCGTTTCACTTGGGTGCCCTGATGGTCCCTCCCTTTTCCCGTTATATATTATGTCGATATGATAATATTCAGTATATTTTGTAATGGTCATTTGATTGCTTACCTTGTGTTAGAAAATTTGTCTGAAAGTAAAATTGGTTAGGGTTTATACCGTTCTTGATTGCTCTGTGTTGTCTCGATGTTACTGCATTTGAAGAGTTGACTTTAGGATGACGATATGATATTGCTCGTGGTCATAGAATAGGGAAGAGAAAAGAAAGGAATAGGGATTAATGGTTGGTAACACGCTATGCGCATGTGAGATTTTCATGGTGATATTCTCACAACGGCCGTTCAGAATGGGTCGACGGATGCATATGAGAGATCATTCCCGTTGAGTTTTCGCTCGTTTACTCAATTCCATCATGTGTGGTTATAGAATTCAAGAAACGTTTTACAACGTGCTTCATTTGGGAATATCAGGGTAATGATCCCCCATCGCATCTTCAAGTGATCATTACAAGCTGTCCATTTGGTTCAGGCACTTTTGAACGTTGATGGGGCAGCCGATTCACACATGAAATCTGCCGCGACCGACTCGACAGAACGCGCCCATACCCCTTTCTGAACCGAAGGGCAGGGGTTAAAGTGGAAATCAGTTTTGTCTCTAAATCGGCATTCAAAAACAGCGAGAGAATTTGCAGAAATGCCGTCTTCAAAGACGTTGCTTGCCGGACTTCAGAGATAAGAACAGCGTTTGGACAGATTTTGGCTAGAAATGATTGGTCATTCCAAGAAGGATCTGCCAAATTTGACAACATTTGAAGCGAGGATTTTCAATAAACGAAAAGTGTCTGGTGGTGAATCAAACTGAAAAGAGTTTGGTAGCAGACTCGGGAAAATCGGGAAAAATGCAGGAATCCTGGGAAATATGCGGAAAAAGTCGGTAATTTCAAAATCTATCATGAATTTTTGTCATATGGTAGGAACCATACTCAAACCGTTTTCAAACGATTCGAGTAGCGTTTTTGTGATCTACTCGGTTCATCCATCTCATCAACGGAATGAAACAGTGTTTGACATTGGGATGTGAATAATTTTCTGCCGGCTTTGTTCAGCCTGTTAATAAACATACCATTGAGAAAATCTGGCTACACGGCTGTGACAGGTGAGGTTTCGCACATTACTTACTGTTGTTTCTATTTTACTTGACTAGAACTTCTTAGGTGATCCTTTTGACTGAAGCATCACTATTGTATGCATTACTGAAATTTCAGGAGTATGAAGGGTTCATTTCTAAAATACCACCAAGTTTCAATCCATTTGTATAATAGAGAAATATTTGTCACTGCAGTGAACAAAAACCTTTTGTGCCAGTAACCTTATAGCAATAAAGACACCAAATGCATCAGACATTTTTGTTAAACGAATGCTTTTCAAAAACTTAGCTGTGAATTTTTCAACCCCTGTAAAATAGACTAAAAGCGGTGAAATTTGAACATTTTAATCGACGTTTATCAGCGAATAAAAGCTGACGAATTTCACGCCAACTCGTCTTCGTGGTTGGCAGCACCCTCTCAGAATCAAATGATACATCGTGGGTGTATAGACTATGTCTTTTCAAGCAACTTGGCATACCTTGTTTTTTTTCAAAATTTATCTAGACTACCGTTTGAAAAGGGATTAAGGTTTTTGATCGATTTTTTTTAAATCAACATAACTCAAACAGTACAAGACTCAAAAGTGATGTATGCGTGACTTTGTGAAAATCGTCTGAGCCACGAAAAAAATTGTAAAAAATATAAAATCGATTCTTACACGCTGAAAACAAATATTTTAAAATTTAAATTCAATTTGCAAAAAATGGCTGTTCTAGAATTGGACGTAATTTTTTCTTAAAGGCATAATAATGGTCTAAAAATTTGCTACACGTTCCAAAATGGGCACTTTTAAGGAAAAAAAGTTTTTCAAACAACAAATTTTTCATGTCCTACTTTTACCGTGTAAGGCCTGTACTCGAAAAAAATACACCAGACAAAAGTGTTCGCCAAAACTTTGTTTTAAATCGGATTTTCTTGAAACTTTCAGGAAATGAACTGATACATATAGTTTATGTTTCGGCAAAATTACTTTATTAAATTTCCTTTCCGTCGCTGAAAGCCCGCACCTTTCCCTTAAGACCCCTCATAACATTTTGGGCAGCCGACCTTTTTGATCACTTTCATCCATTATTTCTTCAAATCCAGCTCGTTCTTAAACACCTTGGACGATTTTCGAACTTTGGCCTTCATTATGGCCCAACATCGTTCCACCGGACGAATCTTGTGAATTTGGAGGGTTGGCGGTTTTTGGTACAAAAACAACGTTATTGTCTCGGTACCAATCCAACGTCAATCGCGCGTAATGGAATGATGCCAGGTCCGGGCAAATTAATGTCCCGCCTCCGTGGGACCGCAGGGAGGGCGCTTCTGGAGGTACTCGGTACAGTAAATTTCGCTATTGATGGTACCCGTTGTTATCTACGGTTTACTCAGTTTACCGCATTGGCAGACGACCTGCCAGAGCAAGTAATTTTTGGCGAATTTGTCCACTTTCTTCTTCCTTATGTCTTCCGGAACATCAAACCGTGATTTGGCAACGTAGAACTCTAGCCCCGGTATCTGCTTTGCGTCTGCCTTGATGTAGGTTGCGTCATCCATAACCACACACGTCGGTTTCGTTAACCACTCTCGATACTGCTTCGTTGCGCGGGATTTGGCCGCCGTGTTTTGTTGATCACGCCGGTTCGGTGCCTTGCGGATCTTGAATACACGAAGCCCAGCTCGTTTCATGGTTTGCTGATCGAACCAGGCGGAACACTTTGCCTTCAGAACCGCGTCGCTAATCGAAAGGTTCGATTACACTTGAAATAATCCAACACCTTCCGGACCTTCACAGGGTCAGCTGTCTTCGATTTTCTTCCACTTCCAGCCCGCCGCTCGGTTGTTTGGGGCTCCTTAAACGATTTTACCATCCGAAACACAGTTGTATGGGTGATTCCCAATTGTCTTTCGATCCTTCTCATGGTCGCAGTCGGATTTTCCATGACGACGCGCAAAATTCTCCGGCGATTTTCTTCTTGTTTCGATGACATCTCAATAACCACTAAACCGAATTTTGCAAATTTTGCACATGTAAACAATTCACTCCAAACTATTGATACTCAAATTTTCATCAATTTTTACCCATGAACAAAAAAGTTACACACGGATAAAAATGGTGCATTTTTTTCGAGTACAGGCCATATCACGTTAACTTGTAAACGTGAGGTAGTCCTAAATATGGCTTCGTAGGCTAATTGTCGCTTTACTTTTTATACTAGAATGTAAACGATCTAAGCTTAATTATAAAAACACTCATCATGATGTTTTGAAATTGCCAGTAATCCTACTACGATTCTGACGTTTCAGTGTTCTAGAAAAAAGTGAAGGCAAGATTACAGCAAAATGCAAACTAAATGTAATATCGAATTTAACAATTGTGAAGTGAAATCAAATTTTGGTTTTAATTTGATGTTGATATCAAAATAAGGTTTCGAATTGCTATCTTTATGATGTCAGGCTTTACTCGGGAACTAATTCAGGCTACCGACACCACCATCTTGTAGAGGAAATTATTTCTATCAGATGGTGATCAGATTGCTTGGATGTGTAGTGATTCCTGAGAAATCGACGATTAAAGTCATTGTTTACGATTAGCTTTCACATGTTTGGGTAGGTTTTTCACTTTGTTTCTGCACTGGAAGGTTAGTTGGCTAACATTTTCACATTCGTATTCTCCATCGACCTCAAAATTCGAGTGGTAGGAAACGTCTGCTTGAATGACGTGATGCATTAAGGACAAATTCAACCAAACCTCTCCGGCCAGACAAGCAGCAATCGGACGTATATCAGGCTGAAGAGAGTGTATAGATTTATGCGAGATATCTTTCTGTCTAGATTCGCCATTTCTATGCAATTGGGCAGTGTGCTTTTCATGAATCGAATGTTCTCATCTTATTTTTCATATTCCTCGCGTCGATGACTCGATGTAGAAATTCACGTTCAGCGATATGTTCATTCTCTCATCCCAGAAAGTTCACTCAAGTAAAGTTGGCGGGTGAAACGAGCAACGGAAAGTTCTCAAGTGAAAACGTATCGCACGATGAATTGATATTTCTGTGAGAATTCCATCACCGCACCTGCCATAAGATTTTGAACAGTCTTCTTGTACACGTTATTCGCCGTAGAACGTCAGTTTGCCTTGAACTGTTTCTGGCTCACAACAGCTTTTTGAGTCTTCTTAAGGTTCCGCTTGACGATGGCACAATATTGTTCTATTGGCGTGTTGGGAGGGTTCTTGTCCTTGGGCACATGGCCATGGCCTTTTTTCCGTAATGGCAAGATGCCAAATCCGGCCAAAACAGAACGGAACAATTGTGTCGCTTCAGGAAAGGCAGTAGACGTTCTTGTAGGCACTCGCTCAGATCAATTTCCTGGTTGACGGTTCCGGTCGCAATATAAACGTTGCTCTTCAAGACACAGGTACAGATGGCCTGCCACACCAGATATTTCTTCACGAACATTGACAGTTTAGTGTGCTTGAAAATATCTGCCACCTTTCCCCGTCCGGTTGCCGTATAAAATTCCGGTCCAGGAAGCTGTTTCAAGTATGCCTTGACGTAAGTCCTGTACCACGCAATCCAGCTTCGTCAGCATCATCTGTACAACTTTCGCCGACGTGTTTTGTTCATCGTCGCGATTTGCAGTCACCACTTTCTTGTAAGTCGACAGTTCAGCTCGATTTTTAGATCTATACACGGTTTGCAGGCGCCACTCCCAGCTTCTTTGCGACATCTCGGACGGAGAGGTTGGGGTTCCGCTCGAAACAGCGGGCAACTCTTCTTGTCGTCGCTGTGGCCTCCGGCTTTCGATTTCCCTCCGATCCAGCTCTCTTGGCTGTCGACAAACGTTCACCGAACACTTTTAATACGTTGGTAACAGTTGATTTAGTCACATTCAACAATTTCGCCAACTTGGCGTGAGAGTAGTTTGGATTTTCGCCATGCTCAAAATTGTGATCGAAACACCCTTTAGTCTAAATCCATTGACAAGAAGTAAACCACAACATACCGGTTGTAGTTGTTGATTATAGTGCCCGTCGAGCCGAGAAATCTTTCCGCGCAGAAACAGTCTAATAATGACACCCGTCGCTGCCTTTTAATGCACTGGAATTCATTTTTTTAATTATTTCTAGATCACGGGAACCTTACTTGCGATGCCAGTGATGAATACTACCATTTTTGTAGAGTTTCAGCATCCTTCAACCTGATATGCCTCCGTTATCGAGAACCATTTCCACCAAAACAAATCTTAATTGATTCCAAACTGTTCAAACCTGACGGCACAAGATTCCTGAAGATGTAATAAAATACGTCCAAAAAACAAGTATGTAACCAGTTAAGTTCACTCCTTAGACTTGCTCTAAACAAAAGGAAATGAGAGGGGAATCCAGATTCCAACTTATGCAGATTTAAATTTTATTATTTAAGAATCAAAGCAACAGTTATGCTTCGTACAACAAGCATGCTTAAATCGATTTGATTGGTATATCATACAAGAATCTTTTGGTAAAACACTTTTCACAGTGTTACTTGTTTCGAAATTCCTACTGCGGTATTATATTTGTTTGCGGCGTAGGCTTTCGAGTGCCTCCACAACACATTGGTTATTCCAGAAGACAAAACCTACTCCCCAGCATCAATATAAGACCATAAGAATCAAGTTTGTTATGAATTCGGTCAGGTCGTTTCCCATACACCTACACAATTAATAACAGCATTGGTTTCGCCCTAAGATGTACTAAAATAGCCTAAACACATAAACCAGGATAGTAGAGTACAGCTAATAAAACACTAACAGCGCGCATAAGACGAAAGTTTGATTTTACAAACGACAATGTACGAAGAGTTATAACTTATACTTATAAACACTTTAAAACTAAGATGGCAAACCACAACCACTTACCCTAAGTGACACGCTAGAATGACATAGTGTTAATGTTCCCATATTAATCTCACCACATCGCAATTATTCCTACCTATAACGAAAGATTCTTACGAAAGAAAAGACACTCAAATCTCTTGATTCAGCGTAGGATGAATGCAGGAACAATGAGATCAATATAGGAACAATTACCCTATCATTAATTTCTGCAGTGCAACCATTTTTTGTTGACAGCAACTGAATGCGAAGCCCATTTTTCGATGTTTTTAGAAGCACCCTAATTCGATGTTGGTTAGTTCGAAAGATACGATCGGCCGGCTGGTCATCAACATTCTAAAGCAATTCACTAAAGCGCTAAACACTTTGTATTCATACACTGGAATATTTATTGAAGCAAACAAACTGAAGAAGACTACTTGCAAAGTTCATTAAACAAAAATAACCTACATACTTACAGTAAACGCGAAACGTGACACAGACCGGTTTGCGTTAGAAATTTTAACACCTAGCCTGTTGTAGACGTTAAGATAGAAAACAATAAAACAAAACAAAAAAAAATCTATACCCGCTGTCGCCGCTGCCACCCAGCGGCAAACGAGTGTAACCGTGTAATTAATTATTACATTTAAAAAAGAAAACAAAAATAGGTCGTTCTTTAAGAAATACTAACTAATAGCACTGCAGTGAGAGGACAAAAAAAAAACGTGACGATGGAATGCAAACTGTCTTATGAACAAGAATACGACAAACAAAAACAAGGTAGAATGTTGACCCCCTGCCAAGTGGTCTGTTGGTTTGTAATATAGAAAAGAGTCAAAAAGGCGTAGAAAACAAAGAAAAAGAAAAGTTAATGCAAGGAGACAAACAAAAAAACATTGTAAATAGACTTAAACATGCAAACAGTTAGGATAGACTAATGGTAAATAATTAACCATTTTTTATCAGTACGATAAAAATTATTACTTTGCAAAACGATAGTAACAGGCGGAAGCAAGAGGCGGTGCACACTTTGATGAAGGTGAGTTACAGCAACAATAATAAAAAAGAAAAAAATAATGAAAGGCACTTACTGAAGATAAAAGAAAACTTTCGAATCGATGAAGCGATTGTGGAACATTTGAAATTAAAACTCTAAATGAATAAAATTATTTACAAGCAAGTAAAATTTTCAAGGGGTTGGAAAAATTGCTACATAAACAGATTCCGAAATCCATCCACTCTTAAGCACTGATAGTTTTTCAAATGAAACTTTACAGCTCACAACATTTTGATTAGACTTGAATTTGAAAAATTATTTTCCCTCCCCTTTGCTGGAGTGATCAACGACGCTTAAATGACTCGATGGAATCTTTGCATTTGACTACTAGTCTACATTTAATTCCTCCCATTAGTTTTACTTAACTTTCCTTTGAACTCATCCAGTGAATTTCTCCATTTATTAGTTTATGCATCTCTCGTTCATTATTATCCCTATTTGGTATGATATTAGTGCTGTCAATACGTGCTTAAGTTAACTTTATTTATATTTAAATGTTAAGATATGCTTGATATTATATACAATAACGTAAGCTTATATACTTGCATAATCGAAACCCCTTTGGCAACTAAGGATTATGCATTAATGACGTATGATTGCGTAGGAGCGAGCTGAAGTAAGTCGCTAGTATTTTTGATAAACCAACCATTAAAGAGAGGGAAACCATACGCTGCGTCAATTTCGCACCCCTTACTAGGCAATAATAATCAGTCATCAAAGCGTGCCTCTAAAAATACTAACTCTGAAATACTAACAACAACTCTAAGTTGCGGAGCCGGGAGGGTCTATTAAGGTTCTGCACTAACAAATATTAATTACTAACACAGAACCTGAAGCCAACGTCCAGCATCTTCAATTTTCCTGCTTCATCTTTTTACTCTTTCTCTCTATCCTAACATACTTTCTGAACTCCCAATTATGAATTGTTGTTTTCTTAATGACCCTAATTCATAATCTATCTGAAGCCTTACTCTATCGTAGTTAGTATTATGCATTATATAACTAACAAAAATGTATATTTAAACTAACAATCACTTGAATAACATTTAAAAGTATTCTCTTGTACTTATTAGGTGATAAGAATTTAAGTTTCTAGTTATTGAAAATGGAAGTGGTTAGATATAGTGATGGAGCCATACTGGAGAGACTAATCGAAAGAGATGGTCACTGTCTCTTCTCAGCAATCGTTAGTCAACTCCATGGCACGAACGGAAAATCGGAAAAACATTACAACTTCATGTGGGAACTACGCCGAACGGTAGTCAACCACATAAGCGAGAATCACTAAAACGCATATACTTGATTCTGAAATCGTCATGTCAGGCGATACGGAAGAGGATAAAATCGGATTTTTTCTCAATCAGCTCGAGACGACAAACGAGTGGGGAGGAACGGAAACGATTGTAGCCGTAACAGACATATTTAGACATATAAAAGACTCGACTTATTAAACGAGCAAGGTCCACTCATCAAATTCAATGAATCGGAAACCACAAATGGAATTATAAGAATTACTTATAGGCTCACAGCACGCACGCGAAATTTCGGAGGCCGGAACCACTACGATAGCGTTGTTCAAATTCTGCGAACAGACCAGCAAACGGGTGAACACACTGTTATAAATCAAAGAGAATACGAAGTACCAAAATGAACAGATAAGAGTACGGCAAAGAAATCCACGAATAATGGCATCTCAAAGCAATCGCTCGGGATTTACAGGACGAATAGAAGAAACTGGAGGAATGTCAAAGAAGAAGCAATTAAAATTTGCAACTTGGAATGTGAGGGGGTGTGCATCTGAAGATAAACGAAATCGGATAGATGAAGTACTGACAGTATGAACAGTACTGACAGTATGAACAGTACTGACAGTATGAACAGTACTGACAGTAGATGAAACAGACATCCAGGCTCGAACATTTTTACCCCAATTTCCTGTGTAAATATTTAAAAGCAAACCGTTGGAAAACAACGCCGCCTAGTCTAGGTTTCACCAAACTAAGATTGACAGCCTGTCAAATCTCGAGGCGGGCAAGTGGCGCCATCAACATACGATTCACCAAAACTAACGGAAACGAGCTATAATTTTAAAATGGCAGTTACAAAAGTCTATACACGGAGGGCACTCCAGCCTGAATGTCTGTTCTCTGTGGTACTAATTCAACAAGGAATCTTCATAGCCGCATTTCTAAGAATCACGTCTTCCTGGTTGCTCCATAGTAATGGCAAACTGGTACTGGTACAATGTAAACGATGATGACGCAACAAGACCACGTGAAGGGGAGGTGGTACAGCGATAGTAGGGCAAAACATACTTGTTGACAATAACTTTGAAAGGATTAGCTCCAACTCCTGTTCGTTCATCAGTAAACACCTCGGCGAATGTGGTATGTACATCGCAACATATATAAGACCAGTGCAATCAGCAAACAATGGAGAATTTGGTCTTCTAACGCGCTACATCCTCAGAACTCCCAAACAGCCTTCAAAACAGAATTGTAACGTATACTTCACTCATCATTGTTGTTATTAACTGTTTCTATTTACTACAATTGTTATCACTATAACATTTGTTAACTCCACTATAAATCTTTCTTAAGAATACGTTTAATTTAGATTCGAACTATTATATATAGGTTGTAATGGGAGACTTCCAATGCACATTGGCATCCAGGACATGAGGGAAGAAGGCAAACGATATATTGGATCAAATCTTTTCACTAACAAATCAAACCTTAACGGCCTTGAACTGAAAAACATGATGCACGGTCTACGCCTGAAAACCTATCTCACATATTCAAAGTCTCTTTAGTGAAAGTAATGTGGATCAATAGACGAAGGAAGTCTCAGATCGACCACGTACTAATGAGTGTAATGACATTCATACTATTCCCACAAATCAAATGTTTCTAACATCAGTGACCATAAAATAGTAATAGGTGAGATGAAAGTAAAATGTGGAAACCAGAATGCAAAAATCTCAACTACCCCTAATCCGACAAAACGGTTTAAGTAAGATTTGGAAGGACTTAAAAATGACAAGGACAAACGGAATAGATATCAAGCTACACTTGATCAGAAACTTAAATCTCAATCACGGGGAAGTTTGGAATCAGTGGAGCAGAAATGGAGCTCACTAACAAAACCGATGAATGAAGCGGCCATAGTTACGCTCCAAGCTCCATCATCACCATTGACACCGAGAAGGCAGAATGCATGTAAACGATATACAGAAGCACACCAGAAGTTGCTGAAAATCGGACGGACGCTTTATTGAAGCAGGCAAGCAACATATAGCTAGGAGGAAAACAAGAGGCTTTCAGTCAACATTTTGAAGAAAAGGTATCCAAGTTCTTAGAAGAAACCAATAATGCAAGTACATTGGATGCGCTGGTGAAGACCGTTAGATACATCAAAACACATCGTAGAAAGGCTGACAAAAATCGTGGAAATTCATACATATCAGGATTGAAGATAACTCTGAGAGAAACAAACAACCCTAGAGGCATCACGATTTTTTTCGGAAGATGACGGATTGACTTCCGGTGCCATGCCAACCAAACAGGAAATCGTTGAAGAATAATTCTGCTCCCGGATTGGACGGAATTGCCATGGAAATTTTAAAGTATGGAACAGAAGATGCAATTGATGCGATGCCCAATTAATAATCCAAGTATTTGACAACAACGAAATACCCTAATCGTGGCTCTCAACTGTACAAATAGCAATACCAAAAACAAGATATCCACAATCAACGAACGATTACCGTAGAATTACATTATGTTCAATAGCGTATTAAATTTACGCCAGAATCCTTTAGACAGACTGGAGAGGCAGATACCACCGTTATCTGCATACCAAAATGGCGTTCCAACCTAAAAGAAGCGCCTCAGATCAACTCTTCGTTCTGCGACGAATATTAGATGAAAGGTGGGGTAAAGGTGCATCAACGATAATCGTATCTCTGGATCTGAAGCAAGCCTTCGATAGAATTGACACTAAGAAGACCGCGGCAATTCTGATGTCCATGGCATCTCGAAGGTATTGATAAACAGGATAATTAAGGCTTGCCTAACGAAAGAGACATCCCTACAATGGTTCGGCAAAGGACGGAATCTATTCGGAAAACAAAAGGCATCAAACAAGGGTGCCCAGCTGAGCCTTATAATATTCATAATAATGCTACATAGCGTATTATCTACGTTGAGCGAATTTCTACTGGAACAGGCTTCTACCATAGTCCTGCTTTTAGTATTAGCTTATGTAGATGACCTTATTTTCCTATGTACAAGGATTGAGGATGTGGAGCGTATTATATCTACACTAGAACCTCTGTTGGCATCTATAGGTTTAGAAATAAAGACCGACAAATCGAAAGTATTGATCAGAGACCCTCACACGCCAAAAATGTTGCGCCCAATGAAGTCCAAACATTTGGTAGTACAAAATGACGGTAGTTGCGAAGTTAAGATATTTAGGCGCCAATATCACTAGTAGTCTGACGAGGAAAAGAAACTACAAGGAGGAGAATAAGAAAAGGCATATAGTGTTTCATAGTCTCACTTCGCTTTTTAGAGATCATGTCATGCGATGGGCAACGATAAAAAAATGTACCACACACTAATTACACCAATTGTAACATACTCGATGGAAGCAGCGACTGTTCTCAAAAGCAATAGGAATTCTCTTCGTTGAATGGAAACCACCATGCTAACTGACTGTAACGTGGAGGTTCTGAGCTATGAAACAAGACGGCATAACTGAGGTTCTTAACAATAGCGATCCACCAACAATAACAACCCAGAAGCTAGGACCACAAAATGATACAAATGAGGAAAAAAAATGGAAGGATACAGTCACCAACATATCGCTGGGAATTATAGAACAAATAATAAAATTAAAATCGCACGTCTGAACTATTTTGACACGTTGTAAGGAACACATCAAACGGGATCCTTGGGAAAGCCCTCAACTACCGTGTACCTGGTAAGA
This sequence comes from Aedes japonicus, assembly GCA_034211315.2. Lineage (NCBI taxonomy): Eukaryota > Metazoa > Arthropoda > Insecta > Diptera > Culicidae > Aedes > Aedes japonicus. The sequence continues at coordinate 110,224 of JASCZW010001237.1, forward strand.
AGAAATTGGACGCCCTTGCTTCATCTGGAAAACGAGCATCAAGCAGGACATTGAGAGAAGCAATAGTACAATGGAGTATTGGATGGAAAAGCAACAACAACCGTAATGGGAATACAAAGCAGCGACAAAAGATTATTCAGCGAATTTATGGAATCAGAATATGAGGATTCAGAGGACTCTTTACGCTCAAAAACCATGAAGATAACATCAGATTATCAGAATTTAAAGGGGTTTTGAACAACGAATAAAATTCTTTCCCGAATTCTAAAGTAACTAGATAATAAATGGAATCGGAATTAATTTAAAAATTACACAAATCCAAAATTAGATATATAAATCAACAGGTTACACGACAAGCAAGTAAACTAGTGACAATGAAATAAGTATTAGATTACCAAATTAGAAACGTCCATCTTTTTCCGTTGAAATTGGAGCTAAAATCATAAAGTTGATCGATCCTTACATAACTTCTATAAATATGAACAGATTTATCTTATCACTTTATAACACCTGCTTGTTATTAGAAAAACGATAACAGTATTAAGCAAAATATAAAAAGTTTTTAAAGTTTGATTCGAAAGGTCATAGGATAGGGCCAGTATATGGCGGTAAAAGTCACCAATCTCTCGGTTCATTTTTTCGCATCTTTTACGAGAATTTTCTTTACTTTGACGATCCCCTTTTTCAACAGCCTCTTACTATCCGGTATTCTTACGAGGATTCACTGGACCCCTGTGGTTATTATTCTCAGATACCAAGTCTATACTACTACCCTGGCATACTGTATGGACAGCGGTGATTCATCGCTGGGGTCTCGGCTCATATAGGACCCCTTCTAGAGCTTGGAAATGAAAAATGACTCGAATTTGAAAAATTATCGAACACGATTACTTTTTCGATCAAGATGCTTCCTAGGGGAACACTTTTCTCATTCATACAATCATAATCTATGACAAATAGAGATGGAAACTTCTATTGGGAATTTCTTCAATATCCAATGAACACGATGGAACACTTCAATTCTGCAACAGATTTGCTTCATTGTATGGTTTTTTTAGAATCATTTTAGCTATTTGATTGTAGTAAATTTAAATTACATTTAGTACATTTTAATTACATTTTTAGATTTAGGTTAACACGCCAAGCTACTTATGAATCTGTTAGCAAAATAAGTCGTTCGCTTAGATTTTAATGTTGCCGCCATACTTCACTTGGCGATATTACAGCGTTCCGAGTGTCCTGCAAAACTTCCGAGAGAGCCTACTCCAACTTGATCCGGAAAAAAATCGCGGGATTGTTGTCCGGGCATTCTTTGCCGACATGTCCCGGCCAGGTGTCATTCCAGCTAACGAGACGTTCAGGATATTCTTTGTGTTAGCCATAGAGGCGAAGCTACAGCGCGTGGTTCATTCTTCATGCGGTCGCTTATCATACACGCACCGGTAAGATTATTCTAAGCGCACGCGGTTCGGAACTCTTTGTCAGCCCTCCTCGAGGCGCGAAGTTCACGTCTCTATCAATTGATCTCGTATCAAAGCGTTCTGTGTACATGGTATAGATTATCAGACCACAGGATCTTGTAAAGTCCATCGTAGTGCACAACTTCCGAGCAATACGGCGACTCGAATCAGCGTGCAATTGTTGTCCGACTTCATCAATGCGGGGTACATAAACTCATCTTACAGTTCTGCCAATATCTCTTATCCTTCTGCATATGAACTGATGAAGGCTACACTTCGCCCGGCTTCGTAAAAGTGCAGAGTCACCAGGTTCTCTCAACTTGATCGGGACCACCCTTCTGCTACTTTTGTGGCGAAGGTTCTCGAGAGCCAATTACCAGGCCGCTGTCTGCATACCAACGTCAAAGCGTGAACCCGCAGCGTAGTTTGATCGATGTAATTCTGATGGTTAATCTGAGCAATCATCTAATTGACATGTCCTACTGGTTAATAAATTTATATCTGTGGCCGCAGAAGATTACCGGGTCAAATCAATGGCTGGAAGAAGGCCAATTTTGCATGCGCGAACTGTCTTGTTTTGGATTCGAAGCGTCCTCAGAAAGTTCAAAGCAGTATATTAGTTTCAAGCCACAATTTTTTTTTCTAGTGTTAACCGAAAATTCGGGCAGGGGTTTGTTACCGGTGGGAGAACAACTGCAAGTTTGATCAAAAAGTAGTCGGTCGTGTCTAGAACTAATGCCCAGCTGACTGGAAGCGAAGAAATCCGGTTTGGGCTGGTTAGTGACTGCCAGCTGCGCAGCATAGTGCGCAGCGCAGCAACCCCAGCTCTGATCCGCCGAGATGTGGTCAGAAGCGACAACGCCACTTCAAACGGTGGAACATCTTAAGCAGAGGGATATAGGTTGCATGTGCCAGTCAAACATCCGAACCGGCACATATAAAAGTGTGCAAGCGTTTTACCATCAGGTTTTTGACGAAACACAAGTGCTACCATATCTGCGATTTTAAGCAACTTCCTGTCGAAAAGTCATCTCGTATCTCGTTCGCAAATAGTGCCAAGATTTTGCAACGATTTGCAGTCACGGTCGAAATGAAACCATATTCGTCACATCTGGACCTATTATCGATGAATGTTCGAAAGCGGTATTGCTCATTCATAAATATTGGTAAAGTCGCTGTTTTTGCCTCTGATTTGGCCACCCGCCATTTGCATTCTGGAATGGCGCGTCAACAAGTTCGTTTTGAATTTCAAGCTAGAACTTCCGAATTGCCTGGAATTGCAGACTAATTGAAAAAATAGTGGGGCAATTTCCAGCAGGAAGCGGTGGCAGCCGATGGCATCCGCGCAATGCGTAAAGAATACGTTGATTTCGTCCGTCTGTTGCGGGAAGCATTGCTCCACTGTTATAGCGGTTCGTTACTCATTCAGAACTTTGAGAAATGGTGCCATCATCCAGGTTGCAATTAAATAAATCGATTCTGCTCCCACCAACTTTCAAACCTGGTCCTCTGCAGAGTAATGATTTTGCAATGAGGCATACTGGTTCTCCGATGATGTTTTGTTCAGGTTAATCAAGACGCAGGTGGCCACTTAACGTTTAACTTCACCAAGCTTTGTTCCTGCAAGCGCTGATATCCAGCTGACTGCATCTTGTACCCAAAGATTTGGCGACATTAGTTGACCAAAAACGGAGTGATCTGCACGTTGTGAATCAAACAAACTGTTATATTGAGTTCTTCCATGTGCGCATCAAAAACAGAGGGTATACAATCTATCACAGAAAACTACCACAAAGCTATAAGGCATGATAGCGCGCACAACGTTACTCTCGTTTTTGAGGTGGCGGATTCATCCGTGCTCGACGTACCTGTGGATGTTAGGGCAAAGGGTAAACGTCCTTGGTCTGATAACATCATTTACCCATGCTCTCTTTGCTCAATTTTAAATACTTCTATTTATTTCCAACCTACTGTACACCGACGTGACTTTTCAGCACTTTCTCCATTCTTTCATTCTAGCAAATATAACTGCCTCCTCACTTTGGTGGCCCATAAGATGAGCGAACATCTCCTATGACGTAACCCAAAAAATAGAGGTTTCCGAATCGTTGTTTTCCACTTCTTCTGAAATTAACTATTACTCCTACTTTTCAACATTTTTCCCAGATACTTCAGAGTTCATTCTATAAACAAAAAGTACATCAAAGACATAATGGTTCTTATTCTCTTTGAAAAAAAATTTTAAACAGAGTTTTGTAGAATGATATCGCCTTTAATCATAAAAAAAGTGGTATCAAAACAAAACGTTACAATACATTCACATGATTAAAAGTTGGGAGAATTGTAAGTAAAAAAATCTGTCGAAGATCACATTACTCTATCTTAACGTGCTTTACTTAGCCTGACCATGAATAGAGCTTAGCTTGTGAACTCCCGCGGTGATGCATACCACTTCATTTTACAACGGTCTCTGTATATCAGCTCCTGGTTCTGGGAAGTAACTCCAGGAATTCTGCACACGTAATCAGGACCTTCATTTTGTGTAGCGACTGGCAACAGCCTCCCAGCTGGGGACCACGCATTAGTTATCGCTTCCGCTTCTGTTTGTATCGACTTTCGGCTGTCTCGAGCGCTGTCTGAATAACATCCTCTGTAGACTCAGTTTTTCTGGAAACAGAATTATATCTTTGATAAATCCAGTCATCGTATTTAAAACATCTTTGATGCATCCGCAAAGGTTGATAAAATATTGAAACCAGAGAGCCAGACTTGTTCACAAAATAATCATCGATTTTCCACCATTTGTAGTGCTTTTTATATTTCGCGCGTCAACGTCGAAGGCCACCGGTATTCAAACGCCAGAACGCGGTTTGCTCCACCATGTCTTTTTTCCGCAAGACTACAATGTTTATCAAGCACCTTTGCTGATTGTAAAATTAGTCTAACAACATACGTGAATAACAAATCAACTGTCTATCAGAAAAGAAATGCACAGACAGCAAGCTATTTTCAGGAACAGGTTGACAAAACTGTCGTCAGTAACGTTCTTATTGAAGCTACTGTACCCATTTTCGATCAACAGAAGGTGTTTGTTATTATCTCTGGAAAAACAAGTTGCTGCCCATGCCAACCATACCAGTCATCGAGCAATGCATGCTTATCTGGAGAGTTGCGCTAAAACATCACCTGAAGTTTCAGCGTGTTCAAAATAAGATCCTCAGGATGATCCTGAACACTTCCTCCGAGAACAAGAAATATCTGAGGTCCACCGTCTGCCGATAAAAATGCTCGACGATCGCTTTAGTGAGTCTACTAATCGGTACAGGTAATGCTGCTCGACATCGGGATCACCAGATCATCAGTCTGGTTCCCACCCCGAGATTTTCAAATTGTAGCTATGGTTTTAGTCGCAAGTAGTGTCAAATTTAACCAACAATGACCTTGGTTATTAATCTGGCACCATTATAACATAAAACACACTAAACACATCATAGACATTTCATCTATTCGCAGTATTGAAGCTGTGCGAGGGTAATGAGCCAGTATGTGATTGCCAGCTGGCAATGCTGGTGAACATCGGAGAGTGTACTGGCTTGAATTGGCAGTGAGCGGAGCGGCAAGGCGCAATGTCACGGCAGACTGGCGTGGCAGTAAAGCTACGTCCATTTAGAATCCAGAATAATAAAATTGCCTGTATCTGTACGTACAAATAAGTTTAATATAAAAGGTAATTCACCGTTCTTTACAAAAATATCATTTGTCTGTTTCTACGAAATTTGCACGTTCTTCTTGTTCCTCCCATTAAATCGCTGCACACCTCCGGAGTCAACTTCGCACATTTGTTCCAATATTTTGTCATCTGAGCCGCGTCCTGAGCCGTTTTTCCACTTTTCTCTAAGCTTCCGCCTCACTATTGCCCAAAATCTCTCAGATGGGGCCGGAACTGCGGACAGTTGGGTGGATTTGTGTTTTTATCGATGAAATTCCATGTGGTACCACTTGACACTTCAAAACTTCAGAGACCTTTATGGGCGATAATGAAAGTAGTACGCGGTTTTTGAAGCATTCTTCCTTGGTACAGCTTCGAGTCCATCGCCGTCACATTCGTCACGCACACTTTGTAGTCTTCGCTCTGCAGCGGGCATATCCTCAGACCATCAGTTTCTTTGTCAAATAAAAGCAAACTTTGTCCATAAAAGTCAAACTTAAACTTCGCAGCAACATCTCGCCGTGCCGTCGCCCTGTAGAATTTTCGGCCAGGAAGCTGTCCGAAATCCATTTTGGCGTAGGTTTCATCGTCGATGAGCAGGCATCCTGGTATTGGTGTCAAAACCTGCTGGGTACAATGTCCGAGCTCTGTTTTCTGGTGACGAAACTTTGCTTCAACGTTCTGTTTGGTTGCTTGTTGGTTCGGATAAGAACGTTGTCCTGCTTGAAACGAATTTTCGTACGGTACAGCGAGCAGCATCGTATTTTCAGGCGATTTCATTGATCGATAGTCCAGGGTTTTATCGACGGTTCTCAACAATCCTTCGCCCAGCTTGCGTCACATGTTCCACGATGACGTTTTTACCTGAGGCACTGATCCACGCTCTTTTCGCAACTTGAAACGTTTGAGCACATCACACGGTTGATTTGGCGATTTTCGTAAAGTTTTTGCGAGTTTTATTGCGGATCACGTTGGATTATCAACGTGGGGTGCAGAATTTTTCTCCTTTTCGGCGTTTCCATTTGAAATATCCTGACCACCGCACTGCAAGTAGTGTGCAATGCAATGGTTGCCAGTGTTGTATTTGTAGCCAGTCGGTGGGCGTAACCACTGAGAAGCGGAATAAGTAAGGTGCTTGTGGTGTGATCCTGCCAGTAGCCATCTTTGGTAACGTGCAACACGCAGCGAATAAAATGGGCAGCCTCTTCAAAAGACCGAGAAGGTTTTAATGCAAATATGGACCATTCGTAGAACCCTGTCCTCTTTCAGGACGACCAATCCTATGTAGAGTCAGTTTGATTGGAATTTTTCAAACACAGTTTCAAGTTCTTACAACTGGTAGCTGTAGCGGTATGGCTAAAACAATTTAAGCTGCTTGCTCAAATAGATAATAAAGCTCGATTTTAAAGTAAATTTTGACGCACGGTTCGAATACACCAATTTTGCCCTGGTGATTGAACAAACCTTGATAGCATTTTTTGATCTTTCTACTAACAAAGAAATTGAAAAAGTTTCTTCGATTAATTGACGCATCTCTTGAACATGATCATGGAACACAGAAAAGAAAATTAATTATGCACAAACATTCAGAGCATCCTTCGTGGTCTGCCAATTTTGGCAATAGCAAAAGTGTTTAAGTTCCCAAGGATGTTACAAGGGTACTCTGATTATGGATACACAGCGTATCTAGCATCATAAAAGTGGCAACTAGATATGCCGAGGAGAAATGAGTTGCCCATACGTGATTTGGCAAAGGAATACAATTCCAGCTTTTCCACCGTGCGTAACATCTTTCAAGAGAAGATATAAGTCTTTCGTGCCAGTAACATCCAACTACTTCCGAAACAAAATTTAGTGGCCAAAATCTAGCACAATTTCATTATACAAACGAGTTTTGACGAAATTTGATGGCTGTATTTTAATGGATGACGAAACATATGTCAAAATGAATTATAAACAACTCTGTATTTGATCGGGAATTTTACTATCTTAGAGTTAGTCTATGGCATAACCTAGGTCTCTAATGATGGACATTTTTCACTATTCACCTAGAGAAACTTTTTTTTGTTTTATGAAATGGTTTCTCTAATGATATAGAGGTGCATTTTTGCACGTTGTTTAAATGTAAGCATTTTTTACACCAGATGTAAAAATTATTAGATTTTCAAAGTTGAAAAATATCAAGATCTATGTGTTTTTGCATTCTCCATAAACAGTTTGGTTGTCGTCGGCATATACTGAGATTCTAGTGATTCTCAAAATTGTTTTCTACATCGTTAACAAATAAAACAATAATAAGGCCAAGATGTGAACCTTAGTGGCACTCCAGATGTAACATTTTACTATTTTAGAGAGATTGCCGTTAAGTCGTACTCTTTATGTTTCGTTATTTGGGCATGACTTTGATCCATTTTCAGTAATCTTGATTAAATCCTAACCTGATAACTGAAAATCAGCAAAGGTATGTCTACTCTGTCAAAAGCTTTACTAAAATTGCGCATAATGTCATATATACTACCTTTATCCATTACGTTTAACGAAAATGTTAATAAATTTATCAAGTTATAGATGTTGATTTCTTTACAAAACCATGATGTTAGTGAAAAAGATGACTTCTTTGTTCGAGGTACCACTGTACATATGCTCTTCGTCAATTTTCAAAAACATATGTTCTATTTGCAACTCAGTTGCATACTGACGGAGCTTCCAACACTTTCTTCATTTCTTTCATTTTAGTAAATACATTAATGTCCACTCTAGGTGC
>JASCZW010001238.1:0-47239 GCA_034211315.2 Aedes japonicus
AGGTTGGACGAGCTAGCACATCTCAAAGCAATGGAGACTAAAAAGACTTTATGATTCCTATGATGCTTCTTAAAGAAGTTTGTGACAATTTTCTATACCCACTTGACCAATATTGAAATTTATGTGACTTTAAACGAGATCAAAATTTAAAAATTCTGGAACAATTCCAGTCTAAACATCCTACTCATCGCTGATCCTCTCCAATCAGCCCAAGCACGGAAACCTCTACAATTTATATGCAGGTCAACAAATTTGTTTCTCATAAGAAAAAATATGGCTCTAAACAACCATTCCACGGGACAACCAAACAAAACCAAATTGTGTTTTCCAACCAACAATAGAATGAAAACCAAGTAGGCGGGGGTTGGTTTCCCAACAGACAGCATCACAAAGGGCTCGGAACACAAAAAGAAAGGCATTTTGTTGCGACTAGTGCTGGTGCTGCTGCTGCTCCCTTCGCTTTGCTTGTATAGGTTTCAATTTCAATAAGTTCCATCATTTTTCCTCCCAGCAGCACGGCCAGTGGGTACAATGGCCTCCCGTTGCTCCGGCCACGACTCCGACGAGGACGGACCAACCGAAGGCGTTTCTGTCGTTTCTGCTCTCGGGCCGACCAAGCTCGAGGAGAGAAATTGCACTTTACAGTTTACTGTTTTATCTTTGTTGGGGGATGATGGGGGGCGGGTTCGGGGGTTGATTGGGAGATTGGAGTTTGGTTCAATTTGTTAGTTGCTTGATGGGAGATGTTTTTTTTCTCTCTACTGCCGTTTGGCATGGACTTTGGGATTTACAGCGCACAAAGAAACGCACCTCGCCACTGTCGATGGATAAAATGCTCGTAATGTCTAGTTTTCGGAGGGGACGGTGCGGAGGCTTTTTGGGGAAAAATGAAGTTAAGGCCCTTGGGAGCGAGGGGGGGGGGGTTGACGTCATGTCGACAGGGAGTTTATTAAAAAGTTATAAATTGATTAGATTGCTGATAACTAATATTTTTACTGAGCTGGATATTCCCATAGCTGCATGCATGACAGGAACGATAAAAATGGACGAGGAAGTTGTTCGATTTGATGGATACTGGCTTCGTTAAGCTCTTTCTATGGGCAAAATCCAATTAATTTACAAACTGACATTGATTACTTTTTTGAATCTGATTTTGTTGCAGCCATACATCCGGATCTCGAAATACTTGAGAAGTTTGGTTCTAGTTCTCATTGGAGTTCCTAACTAAGTACGATCATCGACCAACTTCCAACTTAGAGCGCTCCACAAAACCTTCTGATTAAATCATTTATCAACACATCAATTCATCAGTTGACTTCAACTGAAATAATTGAGCTACACAGCAATTCCGAAAAGAAATTCGGAAATGGCACTAACATGACATCACATCATCGCAGAGATTATCTTCAAAGCAACGTATCCTAATCAACCTAATTATCCGACAACCGACAAGTGAAACTTAAAACCCCCTTTGATTGACAATTTAATCTGCGCTAATTTCCAAATCCAACCGAACCAACTCCACGTGGACAGTAAAACACACCGTCACACATGTCCGTAAATGGATGACCGATAAGATTTGCTCATTCCATCAATCAAGTGGCTACCAGTGTTTTCTACAGAAACGCACTTCCCCCCTGACTTGCTGACCGCCATATCTCTTAATCGCTGCATGACTTAATTAGAAGCGCCACTTAACGCAAACGCGCGCACGGACCGAAACCGACTGGACCAATTACCGGCACCTGCTGCAAACCGCGACAACCCCGGGCCAAGATAAACAACAGCACCGGAAATCGATTCGGCATTTCTCCGATTCCCGCTCGCCCAGAGCGCCATTCGGGTGGATGATAATGTTAATTAATTGAAGGAACACGTATTAGGGTGGATCAAAATGTCCTTTGACCACCACTCCGCTCGATCGATTCCAAATCAGTTCCTGACTACTTTCCCAAAATTTGAGCCTAATTGGTTGCGAATTCGAACCACACTGGTCCTTTGAAATTTCTCTGGGAACTACTGTGGGAAAAATTAACCCTTTTGATGTTCCCACAGTAATTCCAAGATAAACTTAAAAGCACCAGTGCAGTTCGAGTTCTAACAAATTGAGCCCAAATTTCGGCAGATGACTCAACAAAACGACATTTTGAACCACCCTAGTCCCATTTGTTTATTCGATGGGGTGGTTTGCCACCATAAATTGTTGATACCTGGCTGGGGCCGGTGAAGTTGAAGATGGTTATTAATGCGCTTCGAACCGAATGCGAGCTGCTCCAGCAGGTGGCAAATTTCAAACGTCCCCGCTGGAACTGAGTTGAATCGGTAAACGTACGTAGCCGTCGCAGCTTCGAGAGTTTATAATCTGTTGGTTAAACAGATCCCAGATGGGTCGGAGTCGTCTGCCGGTGAGAGAAGGGAAGATTAATATACTGAACTGACATACGGTGGTGCGGATGTGTTTGTGTACACTCCAACAGTTCCGGATCACACTTTCGGTTTCTAACTATTCCGTTGGCAGAGCGTATTGTGTGTGTGTTGGAATTCTCCAGCAGCAGACCGGGACAGCCGGTTGATTTATGGAGTAGAACTAATCTGTCTTGCTACCGGTTTTCCGGGGTGACTTTCGAAACTACAGTCGTGCTGGAAGAGAAATGGCCGGATTATGGTGGCCATCAGCTTGAACTTGCTTTGGACCACATTGTTCGGTTCGGTAGTGCGATGATTTCCGGATTATGAACTTCGGGCATTAAATCAGAATGGTAGGGAGACGATGTTGAACTAACTAACTGTTGATGTTGATGGTTTGGAGATTTTTAACTCCAATTAGTTGCTGTCAGAGAGGCAGAATCTTTCCCGGAAAGGAATTTGTGAAGATTGAGGGCCATTGATTGTGTTATTTATCATTTTCCAAGGGTGCTGGAATTTCATCCTGATTTCCAGAAAACTTTAGACGTAGTTAAAGCAACGATTGATCCAATCATATGCATCTTCCAAGTCTCAAGGACAATCTCGAGTCCCTTTGAATCTAGGAAAGGATTACGGCAAGGTTGTGTATTGTTATGTTTGCTATTCAACATTGCCTTGGAGGGTGTTATTTAAAGAGTGGGGATAGTGGTAGGATCTTCAGGAAGACCGTCCGCACCTCAGACTAAAGGCTGAAGCAAGTAGGATGAGTCGAAGACAATACATGAAATGAAGAGGCACACGCCAATTCAAAGTTAGCATTCAGACCACGAGTTCAGATCGACGGTGACGTAAACGAATTCATGTATCTGGGCTTATTGGGGACCGCCGATAGCGACACTAGCGGAGACATACAAAGGCGCATTATGGCTGGCCGTCGTGCCTACTTTGGACTTCGAAGCACTCTAAGATCAAACAAAGTTCGTAGAATTACAAAGTTGACTAGCTACAAAACATAAATTAGAGTTACATTGTTCGTAGAGGACCAACGCACCCTTGCTGTCTTTTAACGGAAGGTGTTCGGTGCGATCTACGGTGGAACGTGCAGGAGGCGAATGAACCACGAATTGCATCAGTTGCTGAAAACCTCCTATCGTTCTCACCGCAAAAATCGACTACGGTGGGCTGGGCATGTCGTAAGAATGCCAAACAATAGCCCAGTTAAAATGCTTGTCGCATGCAAACCAACGAGTAAAAGAAGAAGAGGCGCAAGGTGGATCGCTCAAGAAGAAGGTGACTTGCGAACCCTTCGCAGACTCCATGGACCGAATAGAATGAAGACAACTTCTGTGTACAGCAGAGGTCACCCCGGTCTTAGCCTGATTGGTAAGTAGGTAAAAAACCACCAGTACTTCTCTACATCTATTATCTTCAAAAAACTATAAGAGCTTGAAACCCACGGAACTTAAAAAAAAAACAAAAAAATGGGCTACTATTCTGGGTAAATCGACCAACTCATTGCTCGAGACGTTCTAGAGTGAGAGCTGTCTTGTAAAATAAAAAATATGCGATGGCTTTGAGGAACTTCAATAACAAATTTGAGGAGGCCTATGAAGAGATAATACTTTTCAGAATCTCTCAAAAGTAGCACATCATTCTCGCGTCAGATGAGCCATACAACTTGATCCTGCTTCAGATTTTCCAACAACAATCGGCAAATACCCCAGCATCACTGATTCTTCCTTTTGCTCCTATGTTGACATATGTAAACTTGTATTCAGCATCAACCATAGCCATTAGAATGATGCTGAACTGATTTTTATAATTTAAATAATCACTTACGATCTATGCAGGGGCTTTTATACTAACGTGTTTTCTATCTAACGCTCGTACACAATTGGAAAACTACCATTTTTCTTCAAAATCACGTTAAAACTACAGCCACTCCTCTTCTCAATACCATACGGAACCTTTCATTTCAATTTCATTCAATTATTGCTGCTTTTAGAATCGGTACACACGAATATTTTGAAACCTCAAAGCAATGAACTTAAGCGATTTCCCTGACCTTCTCAGAAGGACTTCCCTGATCTTCTCTGTAGAACTTCCAAGAAGTTCTCTAAAGAACTTCCCCGCAGATCTCTAAAGAACTTCCCAGAAGTTCTCTGAAGAACTTCCATGAAATTCTCTGAAGAACTTTCCCGGACTTCTCTGAAGAATTATCCGAATTTCTCTGAAGGACATCCCTGAAGTTCTCTGAAGAATTTCCGTGAATTTAAATGAAGAACTTCCCTGAATTTAAATGAAGAACTTCCCTGAACTTTTCTAAGGACCTCCCCTAAATAAATTTCCTGAAATTCCCTGAAGAATTGTCCCGAACTTCTTTAAAGAAATATCTGAAGTTCTTTGAAGAACTTCCCTGTAGTTCTGCACAGAACTTCACCGAAGTTCTCGGAAGAACTTCACCTAACTTCTTTGAAGAACTTTTTTCCCTTTAAGATTTTTTTCGGAAATTCTATAAAGAACGTCCCTGAATTTCTGTGATGAACTTCCCTGCAGCTCCTCTGAAGAATTTCCTTGTAGTTCTCTAAAAAACTTCCCTGAACTTCCACTGAAGAACGTCTCTGAAATTTCCTGAAGAATTTTCCCGAACTTGTCTGAGAAATTATCTGAAATTCACTGAAGAACTTGCAAGACTCTGAAGAACTCCCCAGAAATTTGATACGGAACTTTTCCAAAATATTCAGTAGAAATTCACTTTCTGCAGAACTTCACCGATATTTTCTGATGAACTTCCCTAAAATTCTCTGAAGAACATCTCCGACGTTCTGTGAAGAATTTCCTGAATTTAAATGAAGAACTTCCACGAATTTCAATGAAGAACTTCCTAGAATTCCTCTGAAGATTTTCCCTGAACTTTTCTAATGAAATTCCCTGAAATAATATGCCTGAGATTCCTGAATAATTGTCCCGAACTTCTCTGAAGAAATATATGAAGTTCTTTGAAGAACTTCCCCGTAGTTCTCCGCAGAACTTCACCAAAGTTCTCAGAAGAACTTCACCTAACTGCTCTGAAGAACTTTTCTCCTTTAAGAATTTTCCCGGACTTCTATTAAGAACGTCCCTGAATTGCTGTGAAAAAGTTCCCTGCAGCTCCTCTGAAGAATTTCCATGTAGTTCTCAAAAAAAACTTCCCTGAAATTCATCTGAAGAAATTTCCTGAAGAATTTTCCCGAACTTGCCTGAGAAATTATCTGAAATTCGCTGAAGAACTTGCCTGAAGTTCTCTAAAGAACTTCCCAGAAATTTTCTACAGAACTTTACCGAAGTTCTAAGTAGAACTTCACTGGAGTTATCTGCAGAACTTCACTGAGTTATCTGCAGAACTTCACCAAAATTTTCTGATGAACTTACCCAAAATTCTCTGAAGAATATTTGTACGAAGTTCTCTGAAGAACTTCTTAGAACCTCTATAAAAACTTCCCAAATTTCTGTGAAGAATTTTTCTTGACATTCCTCTGAAGACCTTCCTAAAAACTTCTCTGAAGAATTTCCTGAAATAGTTATCGGAATTTTCATAACCTAAAACCTTCAGCAGATAAGCCTAAATAACCAAGCCTACAAGACGAGCAATCTACGATTTTGTCCAGACTTTGCGAGTTTTTCGTTTTATCCACCTTTTCAATATGATGTACTCAGCAGCTGCAGCAATTTTTTCATTCTCTGTCCCTAGCTACCAAATGTGCTCATGATTACTTCCGAAATTATTTTTCTAAAAGCTCGCAACTGAATACCTGCGACCACAAAGAAAATCAATCCTGTGTACACCGAAAAAGGTTAAGCGATAGCGCTGTGACAAAGATTTCTACTACAAAACTACTATTACTTCATAGCTCATACTTATGCAAAACCGTAACTCTAATCTCATAGAACTATGATATAGAGCATTTCCAGCCAGAATAGCAATCCGGGTGGACCCTACTCTCTCCGATCTTAATGAAATTTTGTCCATATGTTGGTTTCTACCCAAAATTACTTTTTCCATACAAAAATCCAAAATTATACTGGACTTATTTTCTGTAAAGGCGTATTTAAAATGTGGATTTTATTTTTACAATTTTTTTTTCGCAAACGACTCATCTGATGAAAATGCTGTCTTTGAAAAAGTTGTAGGTAATGAAGTGTTCATCACGAAAAAAATACATTGAAACTAAAAAAATCGTAAATTCATGCTTAAAAAACAAAAAACGTTGATTTTCTCACGGGACCCCCCCTTTGATCCTCCTGATTTTTTTTTTCAAAATGCTGAAGTTATGTCCTTAAATCTGGTGAAGACGGTCATTTCATTAATTGTTTAAATTTTTGTTTTTAAACATTTATGCATTTTTTGAAAATGTTAAATATGCCAATTTTTTTTGTAAGTATACCAAAAATAGACTTTATGCATCATTTTTAATTAAAAAGCATATAAAAACTTTTTTCGTAAGCCTAGCCGTTCTCAAGTTATTGCGAATTTTAATTACAGAAATTCATGTTTTTGCAAATTTTTAACTTTTTGATTGCTAGTTGTAATGTTCTCAACAAAATGTATTTTTCATAATAGATTATTAAAAAACAGGCATTTTTTTCTTAGACACAGTGGCAGTCAGAATAATCCGTTTAAAAATTTGTAAAAGAACAAAGTTGATGCTTTTGGGTATGTGTGTGTTTCGGACAGTTTTGTTTAGGAAGAGTAGAAGCAGTATTTCATACAATGTTGTTTTTTGCAATTTTCATTAAATTTATTAAATTTTAGATCATTTCAATACATTAAATATTTTGGGTTCATCATTAGAATTAGAAAATACCTCAACTGCAATTTGGTTATTTGAAACCGGAATGTAAGAATGATATTTAATTAGTTCCAGGAATTAGTTTTGCTTTGTTAAAAATCAAATCGAATTTCTTTTCGGCCTCTCTGTATTCATCCGTGGAAACATAGCAAAATGTCATTTTTGTTTCATGATCCCCTTTGCGATTATTTGCCCAGTCATAAAGTTGTCTAGCATTCGTTATAGGATGCTCTAGTAGCCATTCTTTTTAGAGTACCTCCGATCGCATCACAAGGACTCTTGCCGTGTGAAGTTGCAAAAAATGCCACTCAATTTAAATATTATGCCTATCTTTAAATCCGCAGAAGCTAGTTTTTTTCATATTTAAAATCACAAATAACAATTTAAAACATTAGTTTTATGTCAGACAGCTGTCTGACAGCTTCTGCAATCCGTCTGACATAAAATAATCTTTTAAATTGTAATTTGTGATTTTAAATATTTTTAAAAATGTTGAGATAAACAACTGAACTGCTACTGTGTCATACTTTAAAGCATCAGAAATGGTCACAAAACTTATGGGTGTTAGTGTACCGTTTTCTTTGTAATATGCTACAAATGAATTTATTGTACATTGATCATTATTCCAATGATAACTTTGCACTCCGTCTTGAAGAACAAATGTGTAGTTTTCAGAAAAATCACAAATAACTATGACTTCACCAGTGTTCTTCTAGTGTTTCCTTCTTTGTTAAAAAAATTTCTTTGCTTATTTTTTATATAGTCATGAGATATTAATTAATCAATCTTTTTCATAAAAAAGGAAGCAAACTCCTCTGATGGTATAGTCTTTAATTCAATATTACACCTATCAGTCGTAATCAACAGTTCAAATGACACTTCTTTAACTTCATTACATCCTCTGCGAGGTAGGTCGAGGCACGAACGAATCCACCACTTCAACAGGCAAAAGTAACGTGTTGGTACGCGCTCATGTATTACTGATACCATGCTGATAGATTCTAGCGATAGTTTGTATGCACTCTGTTTTGATGCGCACATGGGAGAGGAACTCTCTCCTTTTTGAATTTGTTTCGATTCACAACGTCTGAGATCACAACCCCTGAAACTATCACCAAGCTATCAGTAGTACATGAGCGCGTACCAACACGTTATTTTTGCCTGTTGAAGTGGCGGATTCGTCCGTGCCTCGACCTACCCTGCAGTGGGATGTTAGGCAAAGGTAACGTCCTTGATTCGAGTACTACTACTTATCATGCCGTTTCGCTCAATTTTCAATACTTCTTTCTAATTCGAACCTACCGTACACTGACGGAGCTTTCAACACTTTCTCTTCATATATTTCATTCTAGCAAACATTACTGTACACTCTTAGTGCCTCATGGTGATGAGCGAACATCGCCTTCTACAACGTGTGACTATTTGCTGTTCATCTTGGCTGCATTATTCGGTTTATAGGTTCAATTTCGGCAAATTTAGATAACTCGAAGATCGTGTAAATAATCTGTTCAGCCTTACCAGTAAAATCATGGTGTCTAAAAAGTTAAGGAAATCGAAAATTACGCGGAAGTGTACTACTATAAATAGATTAATAATATCTCAATTGATTTAAAATAAATCGGTCATCCTGATAGTGAAATAATTTTGTTGATGATAAAATGATGCCAAAATAACGCCGAAATGATGACATATTTGGTACATAGGCCGAGTCAAGGAGCTAGACTAACATTACATCCCGTTACCCTATGAACCGTTTTTGCAAAAAATAAAATAGAACTTTTTGAGTTTGATCATTTACTTCAGATAGCATCAGTTTGTATTGCTTCCTTTGCGTCTCAACAGAAACTTATTCAATAATCTATCATGTAACATAAATTTTTTTTTGTAGACATAACGACTAACATTAAAAAATGGCTGAAAATGCTGTTACAACAAAATTTCCTTTTAATAAAATTCGCAATAACTTCACTGGTTTACGAAAAAAGTGCTATGCGCTTTTTTATTAAGGGGCTATTCATAAGCCACGTAGACTTATCTGGGGGAAGGGGGGGGTGTTGTCAAAGTCTACACTCCATACAAAAATAAAAAAAAAAAAGTATGGAGGAAAGTCTACGAAGGTGGGTGGTGGGGGGGGGGGGGGGGTTGAGATGTTTAAAAATGAGTCTACGTGGTTTATGAACAGGCCCTAAGAATAAATACGTAGAATCTATGTTTGGTAAAGTTATGTAAAATTTACGCGATTCCACAAAATTCGAAATATCCATAAAAATTTAAAAACATAAAAATTTAAAAAATTAAAGAAGTGACCATCTTAAACTCCTTACCAGATTTAAGGATATAACTTCAAGTTTAAAAAATTAATAAAAAATTCGAAAAGGGGGGGGGAGCTCCGAAAAAATCAATATTTTATGATTTTTCAGCATGAATTTTCATTTTTTTTAGTTTCAGTGTACTTTTCTACTAAAATAACATTTAATATCCTAACACTTCTTCTCAGACGACATTTTGATCAGAATAATAGTTTACATGTTATGTTTTGAAAAATGAATTCATATTTTACATGAGCCCTTATAGAAAACTAGTCCTGAAAATTTTAGGATGTTTTTTATTGAAAATGTTATCTTGGGAAGCTGTCGAGGCAAAAACAATATTTTTTTGCGTTCCTGGCTGGAAATGCTCTATTAATAATCGAGATAAAAATCCGATTATCGTAGATAGGACCATTTCAAAAGTTAATTCCGATTCGTTCGCTTATTACCATCAACCAAAGTAGCTGTACGTGCCTTCGGTGCGCTTCATTGGATTCGAAGCGTGCAATGAAGAATCTTTTACAGCATCTTTAAGAGTCGGTGTCCCTCAACCCATTCGGCATTCCACCCACGCATGCAGGTCGTCATCGTCTTCGTCGTCGCCGTCGCCGTCGTCAAACACCTTCTGCTGCGGGGTACCAAGCCGAAGAAGCACGCAGCAGCTTATTACCGACCATAAATTTCGTTATCATGAAAATAACGATCATTATCTCTTGTTATCTGGTACTTGCCTCGAAGCGACTGGCAAGCCAAAATGACAACTTTTACCCAACCGCCTCCCCCCCCCCCCTCCTCCCCGTCGCCGCGTGCTCCGGGTAAATTGGCGGATGTGACTCGGCGATAAATCCGGGACATCATGCAATTCCGCCGGCTTGAGTGAACGAAAGGGGTAATCGAACTGTGCCGGGATGTTTCTATGCGTTTTGCGGAGAGATACACGCAACATGATTTACGGGTTTGCTCTTGTTATTTTCTTTTTTACGATGGCATTTGTTCGGTCCTGATGACACCTTTCTTTTTATGGTTAGAATTCGTGCCGGTTCGTGCCGCCATGCACTTGGTACGGTCTCATTAAATTTTACGCCTTTGTTCGTTGGAATAAACTTTTTAAGTTGATACTGTCTTTTCCCGAGGAGAAATTTGTTAAACCTAGGATGATTTTGAATATTCATTAGGCAGAAAACACACCTGCGTGCAACCTGTTCAGTGCACAACCTACAAACAAATGAACCCATCAATATTCAAAACGTTCGCCCAAATCTGTCCCAACTGCCAATTCTGACGACGATTCTGATCGTTCCGAACCCAGGAGAAACAATCGATTTCCCATCCACAGGACCGTTGGAGTTCGATTTCCGAATCGTAAATCAAATTTATGAAGGCATAACGGACGTCCCTCCTTCCTTCCCGCATTCGACAACCCACAGTGGTGTACTTCATCTTTCCTGCAACATTTTTCTTCCATCAAATCTCGCCAAGCTGCCCTTTTTCCCAGGTCCCATTAGATATTCATCATTTTTGAGTGTGGTAAATTGGATTCCCATGCACGCGACAGTCAACCCGGGAGGCGGGAGGAACTCGAGAAAGAAGTAAAAGATGATGGAGATTGTTCGTCCCAACTTCACTCGATTCCGTCGACTTTCTTTCGTTTTTTTTTTGGGAAAATAAAACGGAGACAATCTATTTTCCTCACTTTCCACCCGGCTCAAACTCAAGTTACACTGTTTGTTTGTTGTCAAAGGCGAAACGCATTCTATAAACTAAGAAAATATTGAATCGGAAAGGAACTTTTCTTTCGTTTTTTTTTTACTCCGCTGTCGCTTCGATCAATGGATGAAAATAAATATCAATCCAACAAAGTTGTCTGATGAAGTGGAAAATCTTTTTCAAAGCGAAGATTCGACCCAACAAAGGCGCAGCCCTGCACGGAGCAGATAAAATGAAAGAAAAATATTGCTCCATTTCGAAAGTAAACAAACGTTGCTCAGATCCGTCAATCATTCCGAAGATCGAAGCAACCGAGCGAAGTGCCCTCTGGTGGTGATGGATGTCAAATTTCAAGTGTTTGGCACAGTGTTGCGACCCGATGGAAATTTGATTAGCACGCGAACAGCCGCAGTTCAAGTACCAACCAGCGTCGGTTGCATTTTTTGTTTGACCCGCCCCCTCCCGAAACCCGTTCAAAAAACCATTTAACGAAACATTCTGACACTAATCATACCGCATGCCACCAGTCGGAGGACGCTCGATGTCGGCAACCCACAGTCAGCGAACAAACCGCTCATATTTCATCTCAAACCTCCAGCGAAAAAAAAAAATCAGTTGAACCAAACCGAAATCTGAATCGAAAACACATTTCCATCACAGCCCGGCCGAGCGAACAATTTATGGACTTGGTGAGTTTTTTCTGTTTTGCTCTCACGCCTATTCGTCTCATTACCGCCCTCCTCCACCAGCCGTCATCCGTCACCATGTGGAACACATTAGGGATAATAAATCTTACCCCGTTTTCGGTTTTAAACCGGTGGTATTCCAAATCCCGGAGCTCCATAACTCATCCATTCCCAACCCAACGCGTCCCCCCGCCTCGCCTACTCCGACGGCGGACGGCGAAGCGGGCAATTCGCTTGAAAAACACAATTTTTCCACTTCCCTCGAAAGCATTCCCAACAATCTCGACTGCGCTGTTCGGTGCGGTGCAATTGTTTACTTATTTGCGCTCTTCCTTACCGACCGAACCGAAACGAACCGAACCGAGCAAGCGATGCTCACATGGATGCCACCAGAATCCAATCAGAGGGAAATGGAACAAAGAAGGCAGAAGAGAAGAAAAAAAAACGTTCAAACGGTCGTCTTTTGTTATTATTTCATCTTTCACTCTAAACAACACACAGAAGAACCCCTTTTGTTCGAAGGCGTCCGATGCTTTATTCTTTCGATAAACAAGTGTGTGGGTGCTCTCGATTCCACTGCTGCTCCCATTGGATCGGGTGGCCAGAAGCAGGGATGCCAGATATTTTTTTCAAATGTCTGTGATAAAAATTTGAAATGTCTGGGAATGTCTATAGAAGTCTGTAATTTTTTTTTTACAAGATTGGACTTCTTTCAATGAAAAGACGTAATAAAAGAGCAAGTTATGTCATTTTCGCTATATGTTTAACTATGTAAACATTTCTGCATCTATTTCTTGGAATGTATGCAATCTTACGTTATTTTTCTCTTTTTTTTAAGTGACACTGAAGCTTGAAGCCTTTGCATAGATGTTTTTTTCCCTGTAACGTTCTTTCCAGTTTTGTATTTTAAAAAGAAAAATTAAGTTTTCATTTGATAAATTTAACAGACTTTTTTTTGGCTAAACAATAACCATTGAATTAAAATGAATAACAGAGTCAATTTTTCGTTGCATAAATTATAAAGTGGAGTTCAAAATTTTTATATTTATTTCATTAGTAAAAAAAAAACAATACAATGACACTAAAAGGGATTTTTTTATTTGTAGATTAAGTCGAAGGGCTATCATTTCCGATATAAACATTTGTGTTTTTATTTGTTTAGGAGCCCCCCACTTTCAGGGAAGGGAGGGGTCTCCTACTATCATAAAAAACTTCCCCGCTCCAAAAACTCCTCCATAAAATTTCACGCTGTTTGGTGCAGTAGTTTTCGAGTCTTGAAGGTTCAGGCAGACAGAAATTAATTTTTATATACATAGATTCTCTGAACTTTGGAAGGACTCTCGAATACTTCGTGGATATGTTGATACACTTCTTGATATTTTTTATACTTTTCACGGAAATTTACTTACTGATCAAATCTTCCGAACGAGGTGAGATGGAAAGTAAGGAATTGTAATTCCTGCATGAGTGGGTGTCCTCATAGTATGATGCGAACGGTTTGGCAGATGGAGTGATATTTAAATATGATGTCATACGTGATGAATATCATAATGGTCATATGAATGATTTTTGTATAGACTGCTTCTTCGGTTAGTTAGTGATTATTTTTGAATTTCAGGGAAGCTCTCTCCTGATCTTCTGCAAGGCTCTTTGCTAAAATTTCAGGAAGTTTTCTCCTGAACTTCAAGCAAATTTCCTGATGAAGTTCTTGGCAGTCACTCTTTATTTTCTTCGAAATTCACATTTAAGAACCCAACCTTACCTTCCAGAAAAAATTGGTAAGTCTTTTTTTCCTAAGCAAAGTTACTTTCTAAACTTCTAATAAGTCCCATCCTGGACTACGAAGAAAATTTCTGCAAAACTTTAGGAAAGTTCCCTCCAGATTTTTTTGTAAAAAACCTTCTTAAAATTGTTAGAAGTTTCTCCCTGAACTTCTGCGAAGCTTTTTTCTGAACTTCCGTGATGTTCTCTTCTGAATTTCAGGGTAGTATTATCCGAACTTCGGGGCAGTTAGTTCCTGAATTTCTGAGAAATTCCTGCTTGAACTACGAGAAAGTTCCCCCTATACTTCCAGAAAGTTTCTTCCTGATTTTCTCAAAAGTATCTATCTGAACTTCTGGGATTGCCTGAACATCTCATTCTGAAATGCTGGAATTTTCGATTCGGAACTTTAAGGAAGCTCTCTAGTACATTTGGGTAGTTCCAATTAAACTTTTGGTCTTTTCAGAGCTTCTGAAAAGTCTTCTTGTGAACTTCTGAGGAGTTCTTTACTGAATTTTTTGGAAATGTCCTTCTTGATCCTACAGGTAGTGCCCTCTATGGTAATTTTCTTCCTGAAATTCGGGGTGGTTTTTTCCTGAGTTTATTTTTTCAAACTTCTGATTGGTCTCATCCTGAACTGCAAATAAAATTTTATTGAAACTTTAGGAAAGCCGTCTCCAAAATTATTAAGGAACCCCTTAAATTTGTTCTTGAAGTTTTTTCCTGAACTTCTGAGAAGTCCTCTTCTGATCTTTTGTATAAGTTTTCTCCAGAACTTTGGGGAAGGTTGTTCCGGAACTATTGGAAAACCCTGCTCAAATTAGAAGGAAGTACCTCCAATGCTCTAGAAAGTTTCATTCTGTTCTATCTAAAGAATTTCGAGAAATCCTTCTGAAATTATTCTGATATTTTAAAATGTTCTCCTCTGAGCTTTGGAAAAGCTGCCTAGCACTTCTGGGAAATTCCAACTAACCTTTTGAGAACTTCTTCCAGAACTTCTTGTGAAGTAATTTCCTGAACCTCAGAGAAGTTCTCTCCTCAACTTCTATGACGCATCGTCTTGTAATTTTTATTTTCTGATTTAAAAAAAAAATTATTGTCAGTGCTCTTCCTGGTTAGTTTTTGTCTGAAATTTGAGGAAGTTTTTTTCTGAACTTCTGGGAAGTTCAATCTTGAATTTTTGGGAAGAACTCCAGAACCACTGGAATGTTCCAAACTTCAAAGAAGTCCTCTCCCTACACTTTTGCCTGAAGCTCTGAAAAGTCCTCTCCTGATTCTTGGGGAAGTACTATTCTGAAATACTGGTAAGTATGGTCTTGAACTTTGGTAATGTTCGGTCCTGAATTTTGGATGGTTCTTCTTACTTGAACTGCTTGCTCCCAATATTTCTGAGTAGTTTCTACCTGACCATCGGAGAAGTTTTTTTCAAGGAAGTCTCTTCTTGAACTTCTAGATATTATCTTTCCGAAGCTCTGGGAAGTCTTCTTTTAAACTTCCAAGGATGTGCCCTAAATTCTGGGTCGTTTCTTTCTATATTTCTCGGAATCTAGGACTAGTTCAGGGGTATATTTCTAAATCCATAATGCAAATGTACTGAAATGACGCGTTTAGTAGTACTTTTGGAAAACAAATCAGAGATTGAAGATTTGTTTCAATAGCTCATAACTTTCACTGTTGTTCTGTCCCCGAGTGGCAATCGACTGGGCTTTAGAGAAAATTTTAAGATCACAAAAGTAATAGTATTCAAACGAGAAAATAAAATCTCAATCTCCTGTATCGTTTTAACAATATGTCAGATGATAAAAGGCCAAATAACAATACGGCGGTTAAGTTGCCATAAAAAATGGCAATTTTCACGAACATAATGTTTGCTGTACTCTATACCAAAATTTTGGAATGTAATCCAGACCGAGTGCAGACAATAAAAAACCTTAACAATATTTGTTCATGCAGAGGTTATATGGTGAAAAAGAGATTAAACTTTTTGAAAACAATAACATAAAATTTTGGTTATATGTATATCTTCCATTCGAAATATAGTTTTGACTATACAGCAAATTGTTTATCTTTATGCTGGTTATATTTAGGGAACGTCCAATAATTATGTCACGCAAAAAGTGTTTTTTTTTGAAATTTACATAATAATTTAAATGTCTGTAAAAGTCTGCAACATAAATAAAATGTCTGCTAAATGTCTGCATCGTTAAACAAATCTGCAACAAAAATGAAAAGTCTGCAAATTTACAGACATGTCTGTGATTATGGCATCCCTGGCCAGAAGAATAACAAACCAAGTGCACAAAGTTGTTGGCTGCTGCCAGGGATGCCAATGTTCCAGTTTAAACTGGATTCTTCCAGTTTTTTTACCTGATCCAGTCAAAAAGTTAAATCTACAAATCGTCCAGTTTTTCTAACTTTTGTCCAGTTTTCTCCAGTTTTTTTTTCTACAGAACCCTGTGTGCTAGATTGATTTTCACCTTTTCATTGTTGAACCTTTTTTAAGAATGTGAAAAGATTCTTATTTCCTTGAAAGACTGCTTTTTTGTAGTGTATTTTTTTTCTTCTTTTAATGGGCCAGACCTGTTTGGTCAATTTTAGCCAAGTGTTAAGTGAAATTAATATTTAAAACGACGGTTACCGGAAAAAAATCAATTTGATTAGCTTAATCATGCAAACCAACAACTATCTACACAGGTGAAGGCTCGAAAAGAAGTGATTAATAGTGCAAACTGGACTCAAACAATTATTCCTGCCTCACTGATAAATTTAGCGATTTGTAGCGATTTCACCTTGATTTGTATTTCTGAGAGCATTTTTACAGTTTACTTTTTTAGAAAGCACTCGGAACTTTGGTCTTATCCCAGAGAATTTGTTACATTCTAAAGAAACTGAATAAGGTTTTTTGAACATTATAAGTACTACAAGTATCTGATCTGATCAAGTTCCATTTTTCTAACGCGTCCTTTGAAGCCGTGTGAAAGGTTCTAATTTGTCCGATAGCAATCGTTTCTACACCCAAAAGTTAAAATGGTGGCAAAAAATGCAATTGCAGTTTTTGCAATCATATCTTGAGAAATCCGCATGATTCAGAGAGCGCAATTTTGCCCAACATGATCCACAAAGCGTTTTATGGTATAAACGAAGCCATGCAAGTGTGTACAAGCGTTTGGCAGCACACAGATTCCTCGAAACAAATTTATCGCTGAGTGCTAAGTGCCTCGACAGTCGAAGCAACCGTTGGGTCTTCGTTCATCCGTCAACTACTTTTCAATATGGGTGAGACAATATCACAGAATGCCGCAATGTCATTAGCCACAGTTAGAATTCTGCTGTCAAGTCAGCGCCAACATCTTAATTAGGGCGAATCCGCTTTTGTAAATAATGGCTTTCGTAGTAATTTTCTCTTGAACAAAAAATTACAAATACAAATTAAGCACTCCTTAAGGAAGATGAGCTTTATTTCTGTCCGCTCATATATTCAATTTGAAGGAATGGTGTTCAACTTCCGATAAATTAGCAGACAAAGTGTTTGCTTACAAAAGCAGATTCGCCCTAATCAAATGTTGGCGCTAAAGTGTTCTATTTTTATTTTCCTCGTCATCCACTCCGCTATCCCTCTATTCAAGTTTGCCCTTCTTTATGAAATGAATGCAAGTGTGTGTGAGAGATATGTGCTTCATTGCTGTATCACCGAGTGCCTCGACAATCGAAGCAAGTGTAGGGCTTTTATTCAACTATTTTCATATTGTTAAAGTTGCTGAATGGTTACTATCTAGAGCCATGACAGGCAGCCTCGGTCCGAATCTTGGTTGCGTATCGTGATCATTTTTTTGTGAGCCATTGAATTTCCGGACTAATTCACTGCACAACTTCACTCACACATTGAATTTTTCAAAGTGAATTGATGTGTTGCTATTTTGCCCACGACCAATTTTGCATTTTTACTCCAAGTTACGATCCATTACGAGAAATGAAACAAAATCATGCGAAATTGCATTACAATCTTGCATTTTTATTTTGGCTGTATAGTGGACAAACTTAATTCATAGTACCAAGGTTCCAATTTATTTTGATTAATTATTTTGAAATGCTGTTTTCTTTTGACTTCAGGTAACTCAAAATATTCTGTTTTCCATTCTGACATTAATTCAGTTTTGAAGTTTATGAAACAGTCACCTACCGTAATAGGATCTCCTGTGTTGGTCTTGTAATACCTTATTTGACTGCAGTATCAGCTCTATCACTTCCTGATAAGAGTGATGTGACCTGGAATCCATTGTATGACTAACTCTTGGAAGTTGTTATAACAAATCAAAGAAAAAAGTTTTCCTGTAGGGTAGTTATCATAAATCTTATTATTCAGTAATTTGAGGCAGCAACTCTGAGAATCAGTAATAAATTCGATAGCTTCTATTATCGCGACTAATTAAGCGTTCATAACAGAAAAAAACGGGAGTTAGTCGATAACTAAATGCTGTTTTATTTTTACTATTGTAGAATCCAAATCCTTGAAAATAATTTAAGTAGGTATTTTGTATAAGATTTAGTGTTATAATTTTTGATATTGAAATGGGAGTCTTGTTTTTATTCAAATTTTGTATGTAAGAACAAATTATGATTTATTTAAATTCTTTGGGTTGAAATGAAGAGAGGAATTATTTTTACCGTTCATTGACAATTCGCATATTATTGATAATTATATTTCATATTGTTCTGACAATAACTCTTATAGTTGATAATTATAAGTTAACAGTATCCTATAGTATATATACAGTTTCAACCATATGTCACATGGTGAAAGCCCAAATTACTTTATGCTGAATATGTGGGAGTATTCGCTTTTTTTTCGCTCTATTTCATGTCGAAATGTTTGTATATAATCTATAATATAAGAAATCTTAAAATGACAATGTGGTATATAGTAATCATGTGTAAAGCATTTATAGTTAAAACAATATATTTTACATAAAACAAATAGATTGGAACATGCGGCAAAAGATTTTTCATTTTGCGGGCTTTTTCTTTATTTTTGTTAGGATCCAGTTTTTTCCAGTTTTTTACGTTGCTTTCTTCCAGTTTATTCAAAAAAAATATTGGCAACCCTGGCTGCTGCACAGAGACGACCGACGAGTGCTTTCTTCAGGAGACTGTGATTGTCCTCCGGCAGTTGAAAGGAAGGAGGTTTCTTTGAATGGACAACCCCAAGAACGAACCGGTACTGTTTGCGAACAGGCGGGAAGGTTGTGCAAACGGTAATTACACGGTAGATTTGTGCATCCCTGAAAGGCACGCTGCCGACCCGAGAGGTGACCTTTGAACCGCGATTAGCAGCAAACTGGTTGGCATTTAATTATACAATATCCTCGTTGGGAAAGTTATCCTACCGTTCATCATATCGTTGGAACTAATAGGGGGTGCACTACACTGAAAAAAATATTTCACTGAGCTACTACTGGAAAAACAGGTAGATATTTTCCAATACTAAAATAAGTGACTTACATGAATATCACATGTAAAAATAAATTCTACTTGACTAATCATTTACATTTCACTGAGCACATAAGATTCACTTGATTTACTTTCCACTGATTATGTGATTTTTTTTGGGTGCACAGATCTTGGTCCAAACTAGATCTGTGCGCCGCCGCGCCACGCCGCCACCGACGACGATTTTAGGGCGCCGCCGCTGCCGACCGGCGCGCCGATGAAATTTTTCACCGTGTATCTTTAGTCATGTTTAGTAATTTTCATTCTCTAGTAATGTTCATTAACCCTTTGAAAATCTGATTTTTTAACAAATTATGACATCTCGATGCGATGTGCCATCCAGAGGGTGAGCGTGATCAGCTTTATCGTTTCGTTCAAGCAACTGCCAGTGTACATTAGTGATCCTCATAGCAAGAGATATGCGGAAATTCGATTCAACGATTTGGCAACGGTGTTTATTTTATTCACAGAGGCTGATAACACTTGCCACAGTGCAAAATTTGCACGATTGGCTCAGATTTGACAGCTCTTGCTGCACGATTGGCTCAAAATGGATGCTTCCGCATATCTCTTACTATGAGGATAACTAGTGCACATTTTCGTGTTTCGACAATTTAATAATTATAAAATGTCGCCTTGAATGTCGAATCTTAGCAAAACAAAAGCCTGTTCTTAATTTGCAGAAAGACAGGGATCGAGATATTGAGAACGATCCTGCAATCGATAAGCCGTTAACGTTCGGCAAATAAACTTTATTTATAATGAAATTGATTTCTAAGAATTTCTAAGAGATTTTTAAGATTTTTCTAAGAATGTCCGTCGTTGGGAAAACATTGTTTTTATTTGTGCGCGACAAATCTCGAATGAGACAACTTGGTTAACCAATGGGCAAGACAGCGCCTTAACACAAGCAGTTTCAGAGTTGCTTTTGAGTAACTCACGTTGTTCAGCAAGCGAGCATTTTTTTCTTGTTTTCTCTCTTTTTTTCACAGCAGCTGCCATACAAACCGCTCGCTAGTACATGAGCTCTCGTGTATGCACCATTTTTAGTGTGTTTTATTTTTTTCTATTTAAGTCTGATTTAGAAAATAACATATATTCCCTAAAACTACGTATCTGTTCGTATAATTTAATATCGTATTAACAACGATTAGTGTTGACCTTTGTTTTTTAGAGAAGTTATTTCCATGGCTCAATTTAAGTCATACTTTGAATAAACCCACCGGTTTAAGTTTGACCTGCTTTTTGATATTACAGCATAGCAGAAGAAGATACAAACGAGCTCAGCACGTTTTATTCCGACTAAAACGTCAAGCTTCTTAGAATCAATGCTTACTAAATAACCATTTGGTAATTTTACTATACAAAACTGTCATTGGACTTCAGTTAAGACATCCGTATCACGTATCGCATATTAAATATGTAAATAGAATCCTCATCCCCAAACTTTTGAAACCCTGGCACCTGATTACAACCCATATCTATTGATTCATTTTAAAGCTGTACACTAAGGTTTTTTTTGCACGGTTTTTTTTTAACACGGGTTGTTCTCGGCGATAACTCCAGAACGGAACAACTTATCGACCTAATTCAAATCACATTGTACGTTTTGGACCAAAAGTAATCATATGGCAGTTTTTCAAAAAATTCACAATTTATGGTGTAAATACTCAAAATATTAAAAACTGTATTTTGACCATTGCGTGGAAAGATGACGCATACAATCAAAATCGAAGCATTATAAAATGTTCAAGCATGTGAAATTAACAACTCTATTTAGTCTTTTTTTACACGGCTCCATACTAGAAGTGAACCGTATCCCCCGTGCAAAAAAAAAAACCTTTGTGTATTGTGTTACTCGCGAGTTACTCGGTGCATCCAAGCAACTCAGAATAGAACTGTCTCACCCCTAGTGGCTAACCACTGAATTAAACTGGTATATCTGTGCACAGAGGATTCTTTCTTAAACATGATTAAGGTAATGTTTTAAGAATATGGATTACTTCACTGCTCTTAATTATAACTTTTTTATGATACATTTAATTTATGATCTTTAAGTAAGCTCTGTAATACATGAATTTGAATGCAATTTGGATTTTTTTAGAGATATTTATTTTGAGTTTTGATACATTTAGCTTCTCATTTTTTTTTAGATATTTAGATTTAAGGATTCTTAATTTTTTACATTTCTAGATTTTCAGATATTCAGATTTTTAGATTTTTAGATTTTTAGATGTTAAGATTTTTAGATTTTCAGATTTTAAGATTTTAAGATTTTTAGATTTTCAAATTTTTAGATTTCTAGATGTTCAGATTTTTATATTTCAAGATTTATAGATTTTCAGATTTTTAGATTTATAAACTTTTAGATTTTTAGATTTGGATAATTTGATATTAAAGATTTTAGATTTTTCGATTTTAGATTCTTAGATTTTAGGGTTTTCAGATTTTCAAATTTTTCGATTTTTCGATTTGTATTTTTTTTATTTTTAGATTTTGATAATTTGAAATCAAAGATTTTAGATTTTAGGATTTTAAGATTTTTAGATTTTTAGATTTCCAAATTTTTAGATTTCTAGATGTTCAGATTTGTAGATTTTTAGATTTGGATAATTTGAGATTAAAGATCTTAGATTTTTCGATTTTAGATTTTTAGATTTTAGGATTTTCAGATTTTCAAATTTTTCGATTTTTTGATTTGTAATTTTTTTATTTTTAGATTTTGATAATTTGAAATTAAAGATTTTAAATTTTAGGATTTTAATAATTTTAGATTTTTAGATTGTTCGATGTTTTGAATTTTAGATTTTTAGATTTTTTTAGATTTTTATATTTTTTGATTTCTAGATGTTCAGATTTTTATGTTTCAAGATTTATAGATTTTCAGATTTTTCGATTTTTAGATATTTAGATTTTAAAAATTTAAGATTTTCAGATTTCTTTTAGATTTTTAGATTTATAGATATTTAATTTTGATATTAATGTTGATTTTTATGTTACGAGAGTGTTCTATTCTACGGTACATTAAAATCAGAGTAAAAAAAAAATAAAATGTCTAATCAGAACTCTTTAATCTACTTTTTTGGTGTAATAAGTCTTCATTTAAATATTATTTATTGAATTTAGCATTATTTGTTCACAATGGATTCTCCGTGACATCGTATTCGATTTCTACCAGCACTGAAAACTTGACTCGCTTCCTTCGTGAAGATTTGAAGTAAATTATTTTCGTACACGACAATTAAGAAATGTGCTGAGCGTCTCTCTGCAATTGAACTCTGAACGCTGACAAAAAAGATATGATAACATAAATACTTTCAAGACAAGGAATCAAAAACATAAACCTATTTGCATAATAATGTCTACTTTCTTCTATTTGGTTATTACTTATATTTACGCTTTTGAAACTGGTTAAGTTTAGTAATAAAGCCATAAGCCGAATTCCCCGTCGACTTGTCATGAACAATTTCTATAATGTTTAGTGTCATATCTTTGTACACACACATACAGATACACACATGTACACGTCAATTCATCGACCTGAGTCATATAACACTATGGATATTCAAGCCTTCTATTAAAATATAACAGTCGGAGTTATCCTATAGTCTTTACAGTGCACGAGAAAGCCGAACATTTAAAAGGGATAAGCATAAGGAACAGTTGAGGGGATAATTTATACCCACGCCGATCCACGCCGCCGCCGCCGTTCAAAATTCCCATACACGCCGCCACCGGTTCAACATAGATCGGCGCACAGGTCTAGTCCAAACACCGATGAATAAGGTGAAACTCCCTTGAATCCTCAGTATTCAACATGCATGTAGTAGTGCAAACACTTGTTTGCTCTTATGTGGTAGTATGGTGAATCATGAAGAAAACGGTCGGGGTTGCCAGTAATTTTATTTTTTCTTTATGGATTATAGTACATCCATATAATTATTTCCCTCAATTTTTTAGTTCTTAAAAAAGCATGAAACCTCGAAATAAAAATCCTTTTCAAAGGTCGGAGGAGTCAGGGGCATAATAAGCATGCTAAATATTAAGCCATACATCTTGCAGGGTGGCCACACAATCTTAATATAAAAATTAAGATTTACTTTTTCCCGAATTTTTCCCGCATTTTTGTTAATATAAATTACTCGTAGCTAAATCTCTGAGCTCCCAACCTTTTTCCAGTTTGATTTACCACGGGACACTTTCCATTTATTTAAAATACGCCTTTTTGTGCGACAGGATGAGCCAATTTTCAACAAATGCTGTCAAATTTGGTAGCTCCTTCTTGGTTCTAGCCAAAATTTGTCCAAACTATTTTCTTTTCTCTGGAATCTGGCAAACAACGTCAGACGGCATTGAGCACAGCTGCCCAAATTCTTCTTTTACCATGTATTAACTCCCTTACAAACGCAATTCACCAAACTTCAAACACATTCGCCACCACATGAAAGATAAGTTCATTTCTGGCCTCACCTGTTACAGCCGTGTAGCTAGATCTTCTAAGGGGATCTTCAACGGTGGTTCCACGGTTTGGATTTATTTGTTTAGACCAAACGCAAAAACATCGCTGCATCGCTGATGTTTGTAAATTTTGTTTTATACCGGATCTATTTTGCATCATTTCAGAACTTATATAAGCTTCTAAGTTTCTTACTGAACGCACTCTTTAAAAATTTAATTTAATGAGCTTCGGAGTATCTATGAAGATTGGGTGGAAATATCTATAATGAACATGCCAGAAGTTGATTCAACTTCTCGGCAGTTGAATAAAATAATTGGAAGTTTCCAGATAATCATGAAGTTTGCTCGCTGTCTTTCGAGAAGAGAAATGGTGGAACTTTAGAGAATTGCCGAAAAATTATTCACGTTTCTGGAAACTTGGATGAACTTCCAAAAAGTTTGCTGATCATCCATGGAATAGGAACAACTTTCTGGAAATGACGGGAACTTAGAAAATCAGATTTTGCTTCCCAGAAGTTTTAACTTCCAGCAGGTACATATTCTGAGATAAAAAGCAGAATATCACACATATTTAAATAACTTACGAGAAGTTGAAACAAATAATGTTGAAAGCCGTGGATTTTCTGTGGAATAGTTAGCATTACGAGATGATTTTATACCGTACAAGAACTTTTTATGATCTCCAAGATTGTGAATAGGTAGAAATTGTATGAAATTGATTAAAAAGTAGTTGGTTTCTTCATTCACGTTTTGGTTGGGATCGAAAAATTAATGAGTAGTAAGAAATTAAGGTTCTTCTAAAAACATAAATACCCTGAACTTTAAGGATGTTTTCGGAACGATTGGAAAGTTTCTCGATCACCTGGAAAGATCCCTGAAGTTCTAGGAAGCTCCCCAAACTTATGGAAAAATCCTTTGATGGTTTCCTAAACTTTTCGAATGCTAGGAAAATCCAGTTTCCTGTTTATCTGGGACTTTTTCTGAAATTCTGGAAAGTTCCCCGATCTTAGGGGAAGTTTTCTGAAATTCTTGGAAGATCGCAGGTCTACTGAGAAATTTCCTAAATTGCTGAATCCTCTGAACATCTGGGAGTTTTTTCGAGCTTTTGGAAAGTTCCCTGAACTTCTTGGAAATTCTCTGAATTTCTGGGACGTTCTTTGAACGTCTGAGATGTTTGCTGACCTTTTGAAAGTGTCCTGATCTTTGGGGAGTTCCATGATCTTTGTGAGCACTTCCTGAAGTTCTGCAAAGTTTTTTGAATTCATGAGAACCCCTGAACTTCAAGGAAGTTTTTTAAACTCCTACTTGTTCGCTGAACTTCTAAGAAGTTCTGTATCTGTCTAGCAAGTTTCATGAAATTCTAAGATGTTCACTAAACCTCTAGGAAGATCCGCAAACTCTTGAAAAGCTTCATGAATTTCTTGACTGTTCTCTATTGGAAGTTCTCTAATTTTCTGGCAAGTTCCTTGAATTTTTGGGAAGTTCCTGAATTCTGATGTTACTGAGCTTCTGGAAGAACCCTTACTTTTGGAAACTTCCTGAACTGTGATAAGCTCCTTGATTTGTACAATTCCTGAGTTTCTGGAAACAATCTGATTCAAGAAAGTTACGAACTCTAGGAAGAACTAATTCTGATTCCTGATTTGTGGTATGTTCATGGTAAAAGTTTGCGAAAAATCCTCAATAACAACTGATCTTGGACACCGTAAGATTGACAAGATGATAGGTGTTGGTTAACGACAAAAGTACTACACGGTGCGGGTGTAATGTTAGTCGTTTTGGTTCTTTTTAAGTTTGCTGATGCAAATCAACTACAAAGATGTTAAAATAGACCACCGCTGAAGATGCTCTAAGCGGTACGTTTTGAACAGGCTGAACAATGAGATCGGTGGACCGAGTAAATGACAAAAACGCTACTCAAATCATTTGAAAAAGGTGTAAGTATGGTTCCTTCCATATGACAAAAATTCCCGATGACTTTTGAAATTCCCGCCTTTTTCCCGCATATTTCCCGATGATTTTGGATTCCCGCATTTCCCGATTTTCCCGAGTCTGTGGCCACCCTTAAATTGAGTTTGTTACAGCGATCCATGTTCCAAATCATATGCGTATTTAATTGTGAATAATGGCACGATGAGAGGCGAAGTTTACTGCTCCTCTGAATTATACCAGTTAACAACCAGGGTTGCCATTTGCACAGATTTATCTTGATTGACACAGATTTATTTTTCATACAAATATATGTATGTAGAGATTACAGATTAATGAGATAAATCAAAAATAAAAAAAAAATTGGCAATTGCTGTTCCACTCAAAAACCTCAAATTTCAGGAACGAGAACATTAGGATCTATTTTTTTCAATTCTACTTTCAGGGTGATGTTTCAAGCCCTTGAAGCTTTAAATTTTTTTTATAGAACTTCCAAAAGATTCTACGAAAAGTTCTCAGACATTTCTTGAGATATTCCCTCTGGCGTTGCTAAAGGTATTCTTCAGGAGTTTGTAGGCACTCCTCCGGGGATTCATTTAGAAGCTTCTTCTGGCATTTCATCGACAGTTTTTTAAAACTGTCTTGTGATGGTATTTTTTGAGATATTCAAGAAATTGTGAAGTGTATTTATTCAAACCCGAAGGAACCTGAAGTGATTCTTGGAGAAAATCCGGATTTGTTGGAGAAATCTAAGAAGAATTTTATGAATGAATTCCATAATCTTATATATTTAGTTCGTAACTTTAAACATTACGCAAGGGGATTCTGAAGATTATTTTTTAAGATCTTGTCTGGGATATCCACAAGGATCCTAGCAAATTGTTGTCCAGAAATGATTTCAATAATTTCTTCAAGTATTCCGCTGGAGAAATGTTTGTTTCAAAATTTCTTAAGAGATTGTTCCACAAATTTCGGCAGAATTTCCTGCAGGGATTTCTACAGAATTTCTCTTGTCATTTTTGCAGCATTTTGATTTATTTTTATTAGGAATTTTTACTTTTAATCGTTTCTATTAGATCCCGTACGTTAAGTTTTTCGACAATGTTTCGACGTAATTATCAACTGGACTTAATTTTGTGCTACTAGTCGGATCATATGTGGTGGTGGTTTTCAGCTGGTTGTTACGGATATTGCTCGATGCTTGTTGCCTGATCGTGCTTTTTGGATCGGATACAGGATTAAACGGAATTTAGCTAGATGGAGCACCGTACTGTAAAAAACGACGAGCGTTGTAGGTTAGCGTTTACCCCGTGCTTGGAATAGGGTCCCGGGGTAATGAAGCCGTTCCCTACCCTATTGTTGCGCGATGACATGATGCGCGAATATTGTTTGAATCCTCTATGTTTTACATCGTTTAAAAAAAACATAATTTACTCCAGGTCCAGATGCTCGATTAATATTTGGATAATGACCCAAAAATTATGCTTCGGCTTAAGATCTTTTTCAAAATGTATTGGACACAAATTGTGATGATGACTGAATAAATAATGATACATAAAGTTGTATATTAAAGTAACGCAATGTTATTGCAGCAATCCAAAAAATCTGCCAAGTTCTCTTTCAGTACCCGATCTTATATATTCAGACATTCTTCTCTTTTCAGAGAGCAACTAATGGCGCTATAGCCATAAGCTATATTGGGCTAGGACTATAGTTAATGCTAAAGTCCCAACCATTTGAAGAGAAATGGAGCATCACCTAGCCTTCTTAGACAAGATGCTCCCAACGATCGTTTTTAATACATTTTTGTTCTGTACACCAAACAGGGCATACTGTTTAAGTATTCGCTCCGACTATTAATTTCCCTTTTCTTACGCGGGTTCCCCGTGTCCTTTTAAGGTAGATACCGAATCCTCCCTATCTCCAACGGTTGCATGGGCGTGGTCAGGTGAGCGATCGAGAAATCTCTTCGTGGAGATTATTGCGTTCAGAAACGTATCAGTAACTGGATACGTGTCATGGTGACTTGCAATGTCTTCAACGAATTCTTTCTCATCGTAGCTCCATCCACGAGATGTGCAAACGTCAATGCTAATGCAAATGTTCATGCGAAAAAAATAGAAATGATTGAAATTAGAAGGAAATATTGTTTTAGCTGTGATAAGTCCAGGGTTGTTACGAGAAGTCTGAAAATAAATCCGCGCCAAATCCGCGCGAGTTCAAAATCAAATCCGCGCCTTCAAATCCAATCCACACACGAATGTTCTATAACTTATCAAGCGTCTATTTCAAACAAGGGGTAAACAATAACATGGATCACTCATTTTTTTCAGTATGCTACAAATAATAAAAGTAGATTTTTGATTAATTTCCTTCAGAAAAACCCAGCGCTTGGAATAGGGTCTCGGTGGAGCTAAAACCGTTCCCCACAATAAGATTGTCTGCGTTTTTGAGCCAATTAGATGCATTGTTCAAAACAGGAATGTGATTGAAAACTTCAGTGTGAAATAAAACCTGTAAAGAGGGAAACATAAGTCACGATGAGCTAAGTCAAATAAATTGACCGATAACCAACTGAATAAAAATGTCCATTCAAAAACAACCAATGACCCAAGATGTGATCCACGCTGGCCAAGTTCACCCCTGAAGGAGCACAGGACGTTTGAGTGAGTGATGAAAGCACTCGAACACAACCGTTATGTAAAGTATGTCAAAGAGAATGATCCATATTTTGTCAATGGTGTATTAAGATAGGTACGTATTTATTTAACATATACGTCATAACATTTAATTGTTCTCAATAGCCTTCATATGATCTAATTTTTCTCTTTCTGAGTATTCCTCCTGCTGGATGTTATCTTTTTGTTTGGAAAGAACTTTCAGGAATGATGTTTCTGGATTATTGGATGTCATAGCTCTGATTTCTTTTTCCATCAAATTAAAAATATCTTCTTTAGCCTTCCTTTTCATTCCTACAACTTCTTCTTGCTTTTTGATCTGGTGCCTTGCTTCCTTCTTTGCTTTTTCCTTATTTTTTTGTGCCTCCACTTATTCAAAATCTTTCTTTTGTTTCTGTTTGGATTCGTAAGATTGCCTCGCAAATTTCAGAGAAACTATCGTCCTGGAATAAAAAATCAAGTACTTCCAAATCTGTTTCTGATTCAACCATTTTAGTTAACAACTTGACACTTGCAAGTACTAGTTCTTCGTGAATTTTAGATTTGTCTAATTTAAAATCAATAACATCGACTAAGTGGACGATTTCTTTGATGGAATCCTAATTTATGATCCTTCCAACCTTGAAGTTGCTGACTAGTCTAACAAATTCATTCGGAACATCTTTGGAAAACAAATACGAGGACGAAAGCCTTAGTGTGGTCTTTGAAATGCTTATTGAAATGAATCACGTTATCATGAACTAAATCAAGTTTTTAGGTAAAAATCCTTAAAACGTGAACTAGTTCACGGTCCGTTTTCATTTTCGTGAACGATTTTGTTTCTGTGTGGGTATATCAATATGGTGTTGAACGAATCCGCGCCAAATCCGCGCCAGAACGAATTTTATGAACGAATCCGCGCCAAATCCGCGAAAATCGCGAAATCCGCGAAATTCGCGAAATCCGCGCTGCCGTAACAACCCTGTAAGTCGTCCAAATTGTCATGTAGTTCAAAACTTAGAATCTACAGTAGTATACAGCAGCTTTATCCGCTACAAAAAGTAATGGTTTGTATTCAAACATTTGTTTGAACTTCAATGATTATCCTGAAAAGCCAAGAGACATTATGGAATAATCATAGGATAATCTACGCCAAACAAACTGTTCTGAAGTTAAGAACTTTTGATCTGCTGATGTAACAGTCTTCCACTATGCAATGTTATGATATGTATTCAAACATGATCAATGAAAGTCGTGGAAGCAGACATTATGAGATAATCATGGGATATTCTATGTCGTCCAAACTGTTCTGGAGTTAAGAACTTAACATCTACTGTTGTAACAGTAGCTTTATCTGCTATACAAAGTATCGATACGTATTCAATTAAATCAACTGAATGTCCTATAAGACAAAGAGACAGCATGAGATAACCTTGGGATATTTCATGCCAAACAAACTGACCTGGACTTCAGAATTTAAGATCTGATGTTGTAACAGTACCTTTATCCGTTGTAAACAGTATCGATGTGAATTCAATAACATTAAATGAATGTTGTAGAAGACTATCAGACATTATGAGATAATCTTGGCATCGTGAGTACAAAACATAAGATCTTCAGTTGTAACTGTTTCTTTTTGTACTATGAAAAGATTCGATATATATCCAACCATATTCATCGGTTCTTCTTGATGGTCAACTGTTTATAGCTGATATTTATGACTTCGGTTGATGCCGTCAATTTACCACTCGAGTTAGGACTCATTAGATGATAGCTCATTTCAGAAGCTAAACGTCAAAATATGAATACTATGAAATACTATGAAATTGTTGTGCTTGACTACCTACATATTTTTCGAACAAAGCATTGTCAGTAGCGCTTATATTCACGGCGTAAGAGTGTGTTTGAGTGCATTTCGCACCTAATTTGGTCGAATACATATCGTTACTTTGTTGAGTGCAGAAAAGTAACGTTACAGCTGTAGATTTTATGATCCCATACCCCAGTTCGACAACCTTAAACATCTGAAGATTATCTCATAACGTCTGTTGTTCTACACCAAAATGAAAAATGCAAGATTGTATTGCAATTTCTTATGATTATGTTACATTTTTCGCTATGGATGGCGACATAAAGTTGCCAGAAAGCACGACATGCATCTACGGACTCTTATTTTTACCAAATCCCTCAACCGTAATTTTGCATGGATTAGCATAGATTGTTCTTTGGAAGTTTCTACTTGATTAATGTAGATAATAAAGGGCGATACGGTCAAAATTTGGTCAATATAAACTTGACGTATTTCTTTCAATTTTGCATTTAAAAATCTGAACACCCCTTATTTTGAAGGTGTGTGTGTAGAATGTTGCTCCTATTTTGATTTTGGAATTCACTCTTCAGTTGTCAAAATGCCGTCCAAGCAAGAAGAGCAGCGTATCAAAATTTTGCTCGCGCATCGCGAAAATCCAAGCTACTCGCACGCAAAGTTGGCAAAATCGCTAAAAGTTGCCAAATCAACCGTTACAAATGTAATTAAAGTGTTTGGGGAACGTTTGTCGACAGCCAGGAAGTCTGGATCGGGGGGAAATCGAAAACCGGAAGCCGCTGAGACGACAAAGAGAGTTGCCGGTAGTTTCAAGCGAAACCCTAACCTATCTCTCCGAGATGGCGCAAATAAGCTGGGTGTATCGTCTACAACCGTGCATCGAGCCAAAAAACGAGCCAGACTATCAACTTACAAGAAGGTAGTGACTCCAAATCGCGATGATAAACAAAATACGACGGCCAAAGCGCGATCCCGGAGGCTGTACACGACGATGCTGACGAAGTTTGACTGCGTGGTAATGGACGACGAAACCTACGTCAAAGCCGACTACAAGCAACTTCCGGGACAGGAGTTTTATACGGCAAAAGGAAGGGGAAAGGTAGCAGATATTTTCAAGCACACGAAACTGTCAAAGTTCGCAAAGAAATATCTGGTTTGGCAAGTCCATCTGTACCTGTGGCTTGAAAAGCAGCATTTTCATAGCTTCCGGGACTGTCAACCAAGAAATTTACGTGAAAGAGTGTTTGAATAAACGTCTGCTGCCTTTCCTGAAGAAACACGGTTGTTCCGTACTGTTTTGGCCGGATTTGGCATCTTGCCATTACGGTAAAAAGGCCATGGAGTGGTACGCCGCCAACAACGTGCAGGTGGTTCCCAAGGACAAGAACCCTCCCAACACGCCAGAGCTCCGCCCAATTGAGAAATACTGGGCTATTGTCAAGCGGAACCTAAAGAAGACCAAAAAAACTGCTAAGGACGAGCAGCAGTTCAAGGCAAACTGGCTTTCTGCGGCGAAGAAGGTGGACAAGGTGGCTGTAAAAAATCTGATGGCAGGGGTCAAGCGTAAGGCCCGGCAATTCGGATTTGGAAAAGCGGAAGCCTAACTGAATATTTTTCCTGAATTTTATACTAATTGAACTTGAAAAAGAAATTTAATTTGATTTTTTAAATAAACGATTTCACCGATTTACACGCGTTTTCCCTTGACCAAATTTTGACCGTATCACCCTTTAGTTACAGCAGTAAAATGGTTCGTAGGATGCAGTGTAAAAATTTAAAGTTTACGAAATAGAAGAGTATGCTTCGAGCATCGGATGTCAACGGTTGCAGTTATCTATTGTTCAGTGGCGCGAGTGACCAAGTGAGCTTAGAAATAAAGAACAAAGCTGCTTCCTGGTGAACCGGTGCAAAGTGGTCAAAAAGCCGATTTCTACAGATTGCTCCCTAAATAGTGTAGCTAGAGTGATGGCGATTTTGGCAAAAATGTTGGATATTACAAGCTTCTCATCTTGAAGGCATGACTTTTGTGATCAACCCCCATAATCAAAATTAAAATTTTTCTATAAGTTAGAGATAGAGAGTTGATGTCTTCAGCAAAGTTGTACAAAAAATCAAGACTAATAATTTTACTCAAGTCACAAAAATCGTATGTTTAACTCAATTGGAGATAGAGAGCGTTGTATAAGAACTAACCTCCAAAAACACTATTGTCACAAAATATTTGTTTTTAAATTTTAGGGACAATAAAATGTTCGACAAAGTTATTTGTGTGATGTACTACCACCCATCGCAGCACGAAAACTGAGTCCGACAGCAATGGGCTCTCCTCTCTGTTAGATATGATCAAGCTTTAATAACCACTGATTATCCTATCCATGCCATTGTATGAAGGGCCCAAAACGGGTTGGTTGGATCGATAGGCAACAACACTCAGAAGTATCCACAGGGATGTACAGAATCTCCTTCCAACAACAAGATTGAACAATTGGTCAAAAGAGCAAGCCATCTAACACGAGGATGCCCCAATGGGCGGGGAGAAGAGCCCGCCCTCTAATCACAAATTGTTAGCAGTGGGGAGTTGGCATTCCCCTTCTTCCCATCCAGAGTGCATCAATCGGGTGCCCTGATGGTCCCACCCATTCCCATGAATGATTTTTATAATAGTGAATATATTTATGTAAATGAAAAATACTACAATCATTCGTATCTATTATATATTCATTCGGTTGATGCTGAAATGCAATAAATGCTGTAAAGTGCTTAAAATAGAGTGTGCTTACAGTAGAGTGGTTCTGTGGTTTCGCGTTTAAGTACGTTTACGTGCGTTTTCAGCGATAGCAGCAATTCACCAATCTCTTGATTTGAGATATCCTGAAAAAGTTTGTTAAATCTATTGAAATTGAATCGGTACATTGGAAAATGGAAAATACATTCAGTTATACGTGCATAAGCCAACCAAAGATTTTCAAAAGCCTATCACAGATGTAATTTTCTGCGTTTTATAATGGACATATATGGAATGCTAGATGTCAAAAATTGAACGGATATTTCGTATTAGTTTAAGCCAGATATCGCCTAAATTAGATTTGTTGTTCTGACCTGTTCTGGCTCAAAAATAAAGAAATACTGCCTCAACGATAGTTTTTTTCGCTGTCTAAATTCACGAGAAATAAACATCTACGTTCATAGAGCCTTCGAATAGTTCAACAGAAATTTTAAGCTAGTTTTGAGACGTCTAGGTTATCCAAACTATTACGACGATCATAAATCAATCATGACCCAAGTAACATTGTCAAAACCATCCAGATTTATTATATTTTATTAAAGTTTTATGAAAGCCGCTAGAATTCGATTTGGTTTTATTACGGCACCAAGATGTCCCAATAGGTTTCATATTTTTTTCCAGGTTTATTAGAACCTACATAGTTCGTTTACAACGATCTTAAAACTTTGTTTATTTCATATTCTTTTTACTTCTATCAAAGGTTGTATTTCGACTTTATGAACTCGTAAAATGCTGTTTTGAAGTGCCGTGTAAGGACTCATTCATATTATCTTATTTTGGTCAGTTGAAAAATCATTTTAAAACTATTTTGCCTCCAGTAAATGCAATGAACGGCAAATTGGTAATTGCGAAGGTAAATTGGATTTTTGGCAACACTGTGATTTTTTTCCAATCGCCATATTGAGATGTAAGAAATATTTGAAATGGGGAAAAAATGCACCAAATTTAATATGTATTGCAAATGAACGGGAGGTTGGAAATCAATTTCGGCATTCTTTAAGATAACCTTATTGAACTTCTTAAATTTTCAGGAAATTCATGATTAATTTTTCGAATATATTTGTTTTAATTTTTAATTGTTGTTGTGAACTCGCACAACTTCCGGGTTTCATCATTTTTCGGCTCTAATCGTGAAAATTTTAAGCATCAAATTAATCGGTAAATGATCTGGACCAAAAAAGGACTGTAAAATCTCTATTTATTTTGGATATTTTGCTCACTTCCCGCAACACTAGGACTTTTTTCTTGGATATTATTTGCTGTTAAATGAATCAGAAGAGCAGAGAATCTAACAAAGCAGAACAACAAAAACCAACCACGATATCACAGTGAAGTTTGACAGCTGTGGTCATTTGGCCGTATGCTGGTTTTCATGGCAGCCAATAGGTTTTATGAAGGTTCTCCAGTGGTCATAACATCTTTCCCTACGACATTTTCAAAATATTTATGGTCTTATAAATGTTTGATTAATTTGTATTCAGCCGATTCAAGATTTTGCAAGTTTCCTTAACACAGTCATTCTGAATTTGCTAGTCCCATTTTAAATCTTACCTTACAAAATTTGAAATTGATTCTCAGCTCGAGTGCTGGTACAAAGCCTCACCTCTCTGAAAAAAATAAGATAAAAAGAGATTATTATAACACTACCTGATCAGAATGCAATAAAATAACCAACAACAATTTGAAAATTTCAATACAATTCCCGAATAAAGGGCGAACACGAAATTATTGCGACACCGAAAATGTCATGCTAATTTTCTTATAATGTTTAGAATCAAACCAAAATGTAAGGGTAGTTTTATACATATATTTACTTCAAAAATCAAAAAAAAAAGTTAATCGATGGAGCCGTGAGTGTAAAATTGAACGCATTTTCGCTTGATGCCCTCCATCATAGTCTTTACAGTGTCATCCGGTACCAGTTTCTCAGTTTTTTTTTTCCATTTTCTCAACATGTCCTTCTCGTCTTTGACTGTCTTCTTGCTCTTCGGAAGTTCCCGCTTCATCGTTGCCCAGTACTGCTCCACCGGGTGCAGCTCCGGACAGTTTGGCGGATTCATGTCCTTTGGAACAAAATGGACAGAATTGGCCTTATACCACTCCAGGACACTTTTAGAATAGTGGCATGATGCCAAATCAGGTCACAATAGCGGAACTTCATCGTGCTGCTGCAAGAACGGCAAAAGGCGCTTCTCGAGGCACTCAGATTTGTAGATCTCGCCATTTACCGTGCCCTTTGTCACTAAAGGCTCACTCCTCAGTCCGCAAGAGCAGATGGCCTGCCAAATGAGATATTTGGAGGCGAACTTCGACATTTTCTTCTTCTTAAATTTGTCGTCCACATAGAACTTGCTCTTGCCGGTGAAAAACTCCAACCCCGGAATTTGCTTAAAATCGGCTTTTATATACGTTTCGTCGTCCATCAAACAGCAGCCATATTTTGTCAGCATCTTCTCGTAGAGCTTCCGTGTCCGAGTTTTAGCCGTCGATTGTTGCCGCTCATCGCGGTTTGGGAAGTTCTGTCCCTTGTATGTATGTAGTCCAGCTCTCTTCTTTGCATTCTGGACGTAGCTCTGCGAAATCCCGATCTTTTTAGCCAAATCACGGCTTGAGACGTTGGGATTTGCTTTAATCATCCGCTTCACCTTTCCCTCCGTCTTTTTGTTCTCCGGTCCCGGTTTTCTTCCAGCTCCTTTGCCGTGGTCCAACGTCAACCGCTCCTGGAACCGCTTCATCACTCTGGAGACGGTTGAATGGTGAATGTTCAACATTTTTCCCAACTGCCGGTGCGACAGGTCAGGAAATTCCAGGTGTTTGGAAAGAATTTGTTCTCTCGACTCGCGTTGGTTCACCTCCATTTTCGTTGAATCGAAAAACACAACTTCGAGTTTGACAGCATGTAAACAATACACATCAATGAGAAAGTGTGCAAAATTTGGTTGATTTTTACCCAATGGTAAAAAAGTTATGCCCTGTTGAATGTGTCGCAATAATTTCGTGTTCGCCCTTTACACTAGGCATTTGTTTACACGGTTTTAATAGACGGTTTGTTTTCGGCAATAACTCCAGAACGGAACA
The DNA here is from genome assembly GCA_034211315.2 of Aedes japonicus. Classification (NCBI taxonomy): domain Eukaryota; kingdom Metazoa; phylum Arthropoda; class Insecta; order Diptera; family Culicidae; genus Aedes; species Aedes japonicus. Next base: position 35,918 of record JASCZW010001238.1, read on the forward strand.
ACTTATCGACCTTATTCGAATCACATTTTATGTTTTGGGCAAAAAGTAATCATATGGCAGTTTTCCAAAAATATCACAATTTTTGGTGTTAAAACACAAATTTTTAAAATTGTGTTTTGACCATTGCATGGAAAGGTAACACATGCAAATAAAATCGAAGCAATTTAAAATGTTCATGCATGTGAATTTATCAACTCTATTTAGTCTTTTTTTACACGGTTTCATAGTAAAAGTGGATCGTATCACCCTTGTAAAAAATAATCCTTTGTGTGAACGGGTTTTTAGAAGCAAATTTTAGAAATATAGAAAAGAAGAATCACTTAGTGATTATTGGTCTGCAGCATGCTGAACTCGCATTTGTGAGAATATCTAAGAGGAATGCGATTTACCGTCATATTCTACTGTACGAATTTGTGAGTTCGTTCCAATGAAAATGTTTTTTTTGTCGTTGTTCTTGATATCTAATAACTAGTTATCATCTGCTATCTTTGATCTTCATTCGCTTTGTAATGAATTTTCTATCGTCAATTTCCTAGAACTCTTATTTTTCTGAATAAATTTCGTGCCCATATGGGTTACTTGATTAAACATTCCGTCTCAGGTGTGGTTCTAAAGGGACGCATGACCAGCAAAAGTAAAGCAAGTATTATTCCCCCCCTATAATTAAAGACCTTCCGTGAGTCATCTGATCAACCATAAAACATGTCTATTACAAGGGCACCACTGTTACCTAAAGGTATTGTCTGAATAACTTATGCGAACTAGAGGGGAAAAAGGACACACCGCGATACAAATTGCAACTAAATTACCCACTCCTGGCACAATTGCGTTTCAGCCACAAAGTGTTTCAAATCTCTTCCGCCCCTTTTACCCTCACATCCCATCGCCAATCCCTACTCCAACGACTTAATTTCAGGCTCCAGAATAACCGTTCCTTTGTTTACTTGCACCGTTTGCATCGCCACATTCATACTTTTCCCAGTGTCACAATTAGAGTTATGGCGCTTCTGCACGGCGCTGGCTTCGTCCTCGTGTCAACCAGTTTTCCCTCCACTTCACAACAAAAACGCTACTGTACGACGTATGCGACCGTCGTTTTATGATCCAACGAAGAACCAACCGGAGATGTATGACACCCACCTCGTCCCACTTATGTAAATCCTCTCATGAACCGGATCTTTCCCATCCAAAACCCCCCTCCCCCGAAAATCCCACAAAACCAATTGTATGCGAGAAACACATATGTCCGCATTCGAGTACCGACTGTTGATATCCTCCACCATCGAGAGTCACGTGAATGCACACACAATCGGGAAAAGCTCCCCACTCCCCCTTCTCCCTCTTCTGCACGACCGACGCTTTTCCAACGGACGATAAAAACTCGCGTTGTGGGATCTCTTCGTTCTGCTCTGGTGTGTGCAACATATTGCTTAGATTACTTCCCTGGTGGAGCGATCCATATGTGTGCGGTTATGTATGTGTGGTTTTTTTTCGGCGTCAATATGGAACGTCATAAAACATTGTTTATTTCGTAGATCCGGATCCCTTCGTACGGAGAACGCGCAAATTCGCGAGCTAGCAAATCCCAAATCGATGGATTTCCAAACGGCACGGAAACGTGACCGGAAAATATGGTTGGCTTTCACTGAAATTAAATAGACCGGGAAGTTCACTCCAACATCCATACAGTCAGTCGGTGGATTCGTGAAGGTTGAAGCCTGGCAAGTTTATGCCCTCAAGCCAGTCGCGGGAAAGCGCTGAATAATTCGTAATAATTCCGCGCAGATGAATACCGCCACAGCTCGGCACGTAGACGAGCAGGGAGTTGGGGGGAAATTTCATAAACTAGCAACCAACGCCGGCACCGGACGAGAAGCAGAAAGAATGAATGCATTTACGGAATGAATTTACAATTCAGCACACAGCCTTGCATCCCGAAGATGGAACACAAGACAGCCTCCGCTCCACCAGCCAGCGCAGCGAACTCAGAGCTCTCCCCGACCTATTGTAAATGATTCAAAGCGCTCTGGTGGCGGGGGGGGGGGGGGGGTATGTCCGGCACTGGGATGCAGGAGGTAGCAAACATTTGCTATCTTGCAAGGATTTTTCGACGAGGGTGCATATTTATGCAGATGAAGGTTTACATTTTTGTGAGGTGCATGAATAAAAGAATTCTGTCCACGGAATTCCGTGTCCGGCGTGGAATGAATTTTGCGATGTTTGGAGGAGGAAATTTAAAGACGAAAGACTTGAAGCGATTCCGTAGCTGCTTCTTTCTGTATGAAGGAGGCTTTCTGGATTAGCCTGGTTCACTACCAGTGGGAGGCAATTTCTACCTTACTTATCACATCGGGACCAACGGCTTTGCTTATCTTCCGAAGAAAGACGTGACCAGAGCAAGGTGGCGGCTTATCATTTTTGACTTATCCATATTCATTTGCCGATAGCTCTTCTCAGAAGCTCAATTTCAAAATATAATGTATGATGAACTTATGGTGCTTGAGTAGACCTACAACTTGGTCTAACAATGCATAGCTCTATCTCTTATATCTGAGGAATAAGAGCGTATATTCGCAGTGATCTTCGCGATGATATTCGCGGTGAAGATCACGCGATTATCATCGTGAAGATCACTGTGAATATACGCTCTCATGTCGAAGATATAGGAGTTAGAGCAATGTACTGTTAGACAAAGTTGTAGGTCTACTCATGCACTACAAGTTCATCATACATCATATTATCAAATCGACCCTCTGAAAGGAGATATTGGCAAATGAATATGCCTGAGTCAAAAATGATAAGCCGCAACCCTGGACCAGAGAATTGTTCTCTCAGAAAAATCTCACCGACTTCAGCTGGGATGGAAACCAGACCGACTGGGATGCCAAGTGGCAGTCACGTTTACCACTACACCACAGTCGCTTGGCTATTGCGCATTTTTTCTGGAAATGCTGCTAACACATTTCAAAAGTATGAATGTTTGAACAATGTCTGGAATGCCCATGGGGATTCTGCTAACTTGCTAAAGTTTTAGAAAATCCCCAACGAGAAGAGTCTCTACGGGAACGTCCATAAAGTGTGTCACAATTCTAGGGGAAGGGAAAAATTTCGGAAACTGTGGTGATCGATTAGGGACTGTTCATAAACCACGTAGATTTTTTCTGGTGGGAGGGGGTTGAGGTTGACCAAAGTCTACGCTCCATACAAAAATTCAAAAAAATGTATGGAGAAAAGTCTATGAAGGGGGAGGGCGGGGTCTGAGCTTTTCCAAAATGAGTCTACGTGGTTTATAAACAGGCCCTAATAAAAAAAAAATCATCTCCATTCAAAATTTGCGTCATTGAGAGAAAGGAAGGGAACTAAAGTGGGAACTTTTTGCGTGACGTACTTGATAGACGTTCCCTAGTAGGTCTGACATTGATTCAGAAGTATTCAAAACTTTTGAGAAATCTATAAATAATGTTTTGTGTAGTCCATAAAACTTCAAAAAAATTGGAATAATTTCCGGAATGCCCTTAGAAGTTCTTAGAAGCGTATAACTTCTGGGGGTCCTCCACCCTGTAGAACTCTATGAGAAGTCTGTATAAATGTTGTAACACGGTAGAACTTCTGAAAAATTGGTTAAAATTGTTGAAACAGCGCTACCAAAAAGATGGAATTACTTCCTGAAAAGTCTATAGAGAAGTCCAGTAATACAGAAAGGGGTCACATCTAGAACTAAAATTTGAAAATTTTGATAAAACTTTAAGGAGGTCCTGGAAACCTCGAAGAACTGAAAAAAATCCATTGGTATATTTGGAAGTGCGCAAAGCAACTGTGAAGTTCAAATGGCATCTAGAAAGTTTCAAGTTATATCTTAAGTTCTGCTATAAAAACCAACTAACAGAAAATCTGCAGAATTACTAGCTGAACCCGGTGCAAGCGCTGCGACGCTTGCAACTAAATAAATAAAAAATTAATTGAACTGTGCCGTTCATGGTTGTTTTTTTTCGAAATGATTTTTTTTTTCTTGACTAAAGCAGGGTTCAATCTACTTCTAACGCGCTTCTAACCCGAGAAATACACATTTTGTGTTTAATTCTCATACTTGGTTGAAAATTGTGTTTCATTTGTATGAGAGCCCCCCCCCCCCCCTCCAGAAAGGAAGGGGTCTCAAATCACCAAAAAATCATTGCCTCCTCTTGCCAAATTTGGTTCTATTTGCTTCAATGGCTTTCGATTATGCAAAAACTTGTGTTTCATTTGTATGGAAGTAACCCCTTCCAGAAGCCAGAGGGGTCTTAAGTCACCATAGAAATATTTATCTCCTTTGAAAACCTCCACCTACCGAATTTGGTTCCATAAGCTTGATGAGTTCTCGAGTTAGGCAAACTGCCGAAATTTCTTGCTTCCAAAAACTCTCACATGCTTAATTTGTTTCTTTGCTTAATTAGTTCTCGAGTTATGCAGAAATATGTGTTTCATTTGTATGAGCCCTCTATTCAAAGAAGAGGGGGGGGGGGGGTTCTGGAGCTACCGTATAGACATGTTTGACTCCTGAAAACCCCTTTTGAAAAATTTCGTTCCAATTGCGTGATTAGTTCTCGAGTTATGCAGAAATATGTGTTTCATTTGTATGAGCCGTCTATTCAAAGAAGAGGGGGGGGGGGGTTCTGGAGCTACCGTATAGACATGTTTGACTCCTGAAAACCCCTTTTGAAAAATTTCGTTCCAATTGCGTGATTAGTTCTTGAGTTATGCAGTAACTTCTGTTTCATTTATATGAGAGCCACCCCGTCTAGAAGTGGGAGGGGGTCTCAAACCACCTAAGAAACAACAACTCTCACATGCTACATTTGGTTTCTTTTGCTTGATTAGTTCTCGAGCTATGCAGAAATTTGTGTTTCATTTGCATGAGAGCCCCCCCTTCCAGAGAAAGGAGGGGTCTCTCACTATCATAAGAACCTTTCCCGGCCTCAAAAACCTCTCCATACAAAATTTCACGCCAATCGGTTCAGTAGTTTCCGAGTCTATACGTTTCAGACAGACAGACAGACAGACAGACAGACAAACAGACAGACAGACAGACAGACAGACAGACAGACAGACAGACAGACAGACAGACAGACAGACAGACAGACAGACAGACAGACAGACAGACAGACAGACAGACAGGCAGACAGACAGACAGACAGACAGACAGACAGACAGACAGACAAAAATTCATTTTTATATATAAAGACAGATTGTGAATTTGTTTCACGAAATCCGTGTAACTCTAGACTATAGTATAACCAACAAACTACCAGAGTATCCACGGACTATTCAAATTCGTTCAAATCTATATTTTATACCTCCCTGGTTATGGCCCTTAGAGAAGATGGAGTTCAACATAACGCTCCAATTACATAAAAGTATCTTTACCGGATTGTCGTATCCCAGAAATTGGGTATGTCTAGCTAAGATCGTTTTGCTACAAGGACAGTTGCTGGTAGGACGTCCCATCGTTCACACCGCTAAAATTGGTCGTCTACGGTGGGCTGAGCATGTCGTAAGAATGTCGGACAACAGTCCAGTCGAAATGATTCTCGATAATGACCCGACGAGGACAAGAAGAAGAGACTCGCAACGAGCAAGGCTGGTCGATAAAGTAGAAGGCGACATCAAGGATCCACTTCACTGATGTCGAGGCTGGTGTAGAACAGCTATGAACTGAATAGAATGTAGACAACAGCTGTGTACGGCAAAGACACCTTTGCAGAGTTTGCAGAGTTAATCCGGGAGTTTGACCTTTGTTCTAGTATAATTTCAACCTAGTAATAAGTCTCTGTACAAACGTGAACAGAATCTTCCAACTTTTCGTCAATACATAGCTATTCGATATAAAGAAAGGTTTTCGAATGTCGATAAAAATTCTGTTATTAAGGAAAAACTTGTGAAAAATTCTGAGAACTTATAAAAGTCTACCGGACCAGTAGTCGACCTAACTTCTGGAAGATTCGAAGTATGATTGCGAGATTCGTTCAGCTACTGTTCGACATAGCTCTTAATAATGGTGTAGATATTTTATTTGTCAAAACCAAAATACTTTTGGCCAAATCTAAGGATTTTTAAGAAATGTTGTAAAACTTTTGGACCTTTTGATAATTCTGAGAAATAAAAAAAAAGGCTGAAAGCATGATCTTCTATTTTTGTAATCCACGTGAGTTTGCATTAGAACCTGTTATGAAACTTTTCTATTTTAATCTTTTTAAATGTAAACTACTCACTTGTACGTTTCAGAACTGACTGACGTCAAATATATTTTCACTTTGGAAGAGACTATCGAGATCACAAAACATCGCATAAGCGATCCGAACTTTGACAGTTCTATCTAGCTTCGTCGAACATCGAATGCAGCCGTTACGGTGCACGGTAAATGAAGATACCACAATTCTTCCCCTTTTCAGAATGAACTATACAATTCATTTGAAATTGACCTTCGTCAACTTATTTATCAATTCTTCTTATTATCAAATTCCTAACTTATATAATACTAATCCGAAAAATTCAAATAACTCAGAATTCGTAAAAAAAAACATTATCCTTCTTCTCTTTTCTTTTGCGTTTCGATCTTCGAACATCTTGTGATGCCGAATCATAATGTTTTCTTTTTCTTCCTTTGAAGACGTCTGTTGTAGCTTGCTCCTCAGGTGGTTCTTGTTCGACTTCAAGGGTTCTGTTGCCTTCTGCATCCTTCTCCGTGGTAGCACTGTCTGGCTCTTGCGCCTGATCGCCCTCCGAAGTGACTACCAGGTTTGGACATCTCCATACCACTTCTCTGCATAGTTTAATCTGCGACCTGTGAGCCATTGTTACGACGCTTCCAATTCGTACCTGGAATGTATTTTGAGAGTACCTTTTAATAAATACCGCTTTTATCTATCTCGCTTGGTGGTAGGAACTGTGGTTCTTGTACCACACCTCGTCCCCTGCCATCAGATTATCAATAGCCTCCTTTTGGGGCTTCGGGATTTTCCCGCTTGTATGCCTTTTGTTGGAATCCTCATGTGGCTCATTTATTGACTGTGGTACGGTTAACTGCTGTTTATAGTGTTTCTTTGGGTTAATTAAATCCAAAAGGGTCTTTGGTATGTACGAAAATATGTTGCCAGCCGGGAAATTCCCGTCCTTTGTCAAATTATTAGTTCTATAATTAAATAGAAAAAGATTCATTCGATCTTCCATGTCCAACTCCACAAGGTCCCTTCTGATAGCCGGCCGTACACTGGCAATTGTAGTGTCCCTTCTTCACCAAACAAACCTGACTGCACGATCCGAATCCACAGTCCGATCGCCGACATCCCAACTCATCCGATTCGTCCAAACAATTCGGAAGTCCATCACACCGCAAGTCGTTGGCAATGCACTTGGAGTCACTACTGCAGCGGAACGAATTCGGCGGACACTTATGGCAAAGACTGCCTTTTTCATCGCTGTTGTCCCCGCAGTCGTCCTTGTTGTCACACAACAGGCCCTTACGGATGCAGTTCCTATTGCTACATTTGAAGGCACGTTTGTTGCATCCATGCTCCTGGCAGTACTCGGACTTCTCGTCCGATTAGTCCAAACAGTCGTCAATGCCATCGCAGACCCAATTCTTGAGGATGCATTTGCCGTTGTCACACCGGTATTCGTCGTCCCGGCAGGCGCACTTTTCCTCGTCAGATCCATCGATGCAGTCGTTGTCGCCGTCGCAGATGAAGTTCGTGCTGACACACATGTTGTGGCTCTTGCACTTGAACTCATCCGGCTTGCAGCTCACATCGCAATCGTCTTCATCGCTATGATCGGCACAGTTGAACTCCCCATCGCACCTCCTGATACCTCTGATGCAGTGGCCATCTCGGCAGCGAAATTCCGACTCCGAACAGTTCCGCATTAGGCAGTTGACCTCGTCCGAATTGTCCTCGCAATCGTTCTCGTAATCACACTGCCACCGGCCGGGAATACATTTGGAATTATTACACCGGAAGTAGCTGGCCTCACATGTGACCACATCCGGCGGTTTGCAGTTCTCCTTCTCGTCTTCTCCCTCCGAACAATCGTCCTCGCCGTCACAGCGCCATGACATGGGGATGCAGCGACCTTTATTACATCTGAATTCATTGTGCCCACAAGTCCGCTCGCCACAGTCCCGCTCGTCCGATCCATCCGTGCAGTCAATGTCGCCATCGCAGGCCCAAACCTTGGTGATACATTTGCCGGAACCGCACTTGAACTGGTGATCGGCACAGGTCGTCACCTCGCAGCCATGTTCGTCCTCTCCGTTAGTGCAGTCCTGAGTTCCGTCACAACGCTTATGTCCATCCAAGCAGAATGCATTCTTCGTACTCGACCGACTGCACTTGAACTGCGAACTGAAACACTCATAATCGTCGCAATCCTTCTCATCCGAATCGTCTCCGCACTGATCCTGGCCGTCGCAAATCGAGCTTGGACTAATGCATTTGTTGTTGTCGCACTGGAACTGACCGGATTCGCAGGAAAACTCCGGACAATCATCCCATCCTCGTCGCCACTTTTCTATTTTAATCTTTTTAAATGTAAACTACTCACTTGTACGTTTCAGAACTGACTGACGTCAAATATATTTTCACTTTGGAAGAGACTTTCGAGATCACAAAACATCGCATAAGCGATCCGAACTTTGACAGTTCTATCTAGCTTCGTCAAACATCGAATGCAGCCGTTACGGTGCACGGTAAATGAAGATACCACAGAAACATGCGGACTTTGACATACTTACTTACCAATCAGACCAAGGCCGGGGTTGCATCTGCTGTATGTAGAAGTTGTCTCCATTCTATTCGGCTCTTCGTCGGCCTCGTAATCTACGAAGGGTACGCAAGTCGCCTTCTACTTGATCGATGCATCTTGCTCGTAGCATCCCGTTCTTGGGCCCGTTGGACCGTTATCGAGAATCATGTCAACAGGACTGACGTCCGACATGCCTATGCCACCGTTGTCAACCGATTTCAGCGGTGTGAACGATGGGAGATTTTCCAAAAACTTGTGCAATACGTAATACATTCACCTCCTCCACCGTAGATCATACGTAACACCTTCTATCTAACGACACCAAGGGCGCGTTTTGTGTCCCGTGGAGGACTACCGGTCTAATTAATGTCCTGCAAATGGTCAACTTGTCAACGTGTAGATTGTAAACTGGTTGGTACATGACTTGACAATGTAAGTATAAAATAGATCCTACTGTGATCCCAGGCCTCTTGACCTTTGACTTCTATCCCTACCTCTTCGTGGTACTGACTGGGGTATGATTACCATAGGAAACCTTGGTCATATGCTGACATGGAAGGGCGAGCTGCTCTCTCCGAACGGTCCAGTCTAACGGACCGTCTGTTCCCATGTCAGGGCCGGCTCTAAGCAGCGTCTGTGCCTCATGTTGGGGGCAGCTGATCATCGCCCTCGTGCCAGCGTGGGACTCGTTAACAGTGCTGCTGGGCACGATGGTCCTCCGACGAGACAGAGGGTTGGGAATGGCCCAACGAGCCCTTCAAAATCCCAAGTTACAAATAATACAGAAGTGAATATGGACCGACACAACCGACAAAGACCTAGCCGACGAAATTATGACTACGGTGAGAAACTCGGAACATGGAGCGTTTTTGTAGTTTTTGAAATTTCTCAGAAGTCAGTAGAATTTTTTGAAAGCATGATCTTCTATGTTGGTAGTCCAAGGTCCTGAATTCATACCTCCGGTATATTGTTGCACTGGAAGGCTGCGTTAGAAGGTGCCATGAAACGTGCGGGCTTTAACATACGCGGTACGATGTTCAATAAATCCACTCAGTTCATCTGTTTCGGTGATTACTGGTTATTGCTGATTGTTCTCCCAGGCGGCTGCTGATCAGTACACCAAGTTGCCACGTGAAGCAGGTTCTCAATGGGACGAAGTTTCGGTGACCTCTTTTGGTACAAAAACAACACTATCTCTGTAGCAGTCACACACCGGCCGCGCTTAGTGACATGATGCCAAATACGGTCAATATAGCGTCTCACCTCCATCAAACTACAGCCGCAGGCACTTCTAGAACGCGCTTGTCTAAGTAGACTTGTTCTCTCGTGGCACCCGTCGTGATGCATGGCTGGCTAATCTTTCTACACCTATAGTAGGCCTGCCAAACGAAGAACTTTTGACGAATTTGTTCGCCATATTCTTCCTTACTTCATCAGGATCGGCCGATTTTGATGTGGCAACGTTAAACTCCTGCTTCTTGTCCACCTTGATATAAATCTCGTCGGCACCTCGGTTTCGTCAGTTACTCTCGGAACGGCATCCTGGTACGGGTTCAGGCCAAATGTTTTGTTAGTCGTTCCCGTTTCCTGACCTTGCAGACGTTAAGACAGGCGAATTTCGTCGTTTTTTCAACAAACTAGATGGAAACCTCCGTTTCGGATCGGAAGGTTCGGTCGACGCTTGAACAGATTCAACACTTTCCTTGCCTTCACGGGATCAGCTGTCTTCAGTTTTTTTGCTACTGACTGGCAGTAGTCCATCGACATCTACTACCATGTGAGGGTTATGACAGACATAAGCGTCTTCACTAGGGTTAGATGTCTCGCTGGTTTGTGCTTCAACATCCGTCCAATTAGAATCATCCAACGGGTTGAGGTTCGGACTGCATGGGGACCACAAATCTTTTGGCCAAAACTTCATGTTTTCCATCAGTCATCGTTGGGTCCAATTTGACGAGTGATATAGCGGTCCTTGCTCCTGTAGGAAAACGAATTGATTCTCAGAGAAGTTAACCTTCATCCAAGGAGCAGGCAGCATTTTCATACCGTTGAACGCCATCGAACCAAACATCATGACACCAGCCGGATGTTTGGTATAGAACTTAAACTTGAATTTCCTCGGAACATCTTCTAGCTCTATCGGTGAAATGAACCGTATTTGGACCGAACATGCTGTTGATAAACAGCTTTTCTTAGCGGACAGAATTTACCATTTTTGAATCTTCAGCAAACACATCAATCTCTTGAAACGAGTCACCCCTAGTTCCTCTTCCACTCTTCGTAATCAAGTTGCTGGAAGATGATGCATGTAAGCCTTCGTTGATGATTTGACCAGGGTGGTCCTCTTATGTTCACAATAAAAATTCTAACTTTTTTATTCTTATACGTTAGAGGAATTTTTGCGTGATAATTTAATTCAATGAAAGTTTCCAGAAACAACGTAACTTTTATCTCATCCATGCGTCCATGCGGACTTAGAAAAACTCATTTCTAAATTGTCATTTAGTTTAGTGAGTTTGTCATTTTTGCTGCATAATTTTCGAT